>JALAJA010000155.1:0-30000 GCA_023376005.1 Doryteuthis pealeii | reverse complement strand
GAGGAAGAAAGAAAGAAGAAAGAGGGTTATGCACGCAAAAGAAAGAAAGGTAAAAATAAAGAAGAAAAAGAAAGGAAGAAAAATGTTATACAAGGAAAAGAAAGAAAGAAAGAATGAATGAAAGAAAGAAAGAAATGAAGAAAGAAAAAAATGAATGAACGAAAGTGATGAAGGAAAGAAAGAAAGAAAGTAAAAAAGAAAGAAAGAGAGAAAGGAAGAAAGAGAAAAAAATTAAATAAAGAACTTTACCCTCCTCTCCCAACCTACCCCCTACCCCATCTAACACCTAGCATCTTCATAGCTTCCTCTAAACTCTCCCCCACACTTTATATCATGTTATTCTCATTCCTCAATTCTTCCCTAACCTCTCTACCCCTCAATTCCGCTACTAACTCACTTTCTCGTCTAAACATATAAATGTACGTAATTCTGCTTTGAATAAAAGTCAGATGACTGAAGAAGTCCTTCGCGTCAAATAAGGACGAAATATTTCTCCCCCTCTCAGACTTGTTTGAGTTATTATTTTTGTTCACTTTCCTTTTTACCTTACCTTATACTGTCGGATTTCACTCCAACCTTCCTATCTTCATACTTATAAATATACTTAAAAGTATAAGTAAATAAAATTATTAATGAGACAATACGACTGGATAATTTGGAAGCTGAGAATTGGATTTATATTGATTTGTATCATAAACTGCACAAAAAAAAAATCTGACCCCCCCCCCAAAAAAAAATGTAAGTTATCGTGAAAAGGGTGTTACGTTTATTTTTGTTTAATTCTTTCGTACCTCTTGTAATCTCCAAACATCAAAAATGCCCTAAGTTGGTTCTTTTTTTTTTTTTTTTTTTCAAGTGATACCGCTTCGGATACAGACTTCAATCATAACTGGTGTTGTTTTTCCACTAGTCAACAGCTAGCAGTTTTTGAGGCAGGAAGCCAGGATGGAACTCCGCAAAGATTACCATTATTTTTATTATTCAGACTATTGTCCTCGTTTTCATTGTTATCTGTACAAAGTTTCGGCCGATGTACCCTCCGGCCTTCTTCAGGTATTTCTTGCCAGACTCGGGAACCTTCTTGTAATTGGGAGCCATCACGGAACTTTGAATCCAACCCTTTATCAGGTCCACGGGGGTATCCTGTTCCCATTCCACTAACCATAGCTGGAGTACAGGAGTTAAGCTGTGTTAATTATTATTCTATGTTACTACTGCCCCAGACCAGGATTGAACCTGCAGTCTAGAGATAACTGGCATTTAGAACTGTCTTAATCTAACTCCTTTATCTACTAGGATATGTGTTCAATTGGACAATCCAGTGTGGATTTTTTCAATTGCAAAAGTTACAATTTATTTTGTAAAAACGGATTTTAAGTAGCCTCTTGATCGAAATTGATGAAAAAAACGTTTGAAATATATCAAGAATAAATTATATGTGTAATATCATTTTGCTTTTTTACTGATGCTCATTATGTTACTACTTTTCGACTTAGACAAAAATTTGACCTCAAATAATCAATTTAATAAATTTCAGTTCGTTTTTAAAATGAAAAGCAGATGATATTTTGGCAGATCCTACTCTTTTCCCTAATCATCTAGCGAGAGCTTAATGGGTGACCCAACGGGTTACGTTTTGTCTAGTATATATATATACGTTTTGTCTAGTATATATATATATATATATATATATATATATATATGTGTGTAAAAATGGAAAAGGAATTGAATCCGACAATATGAGGAAAAAATGAGTAAAGAAAAGAAATGTAAATGGATAAAATGAATTTAATCGATATGTTCAACAAATGTTCACTCTGATGAAGGTCGATTCTTCTATGTGTGCGAAATATTTTCACACACATAAACTGACCGAAACACATGTGTAAATGATTATGTGATATCGATTAAATTCATTTTATCCATTTACATTTCTTTTCTTTACTCATTTTTCCTCATATATATATATATATATATATATATATATATATATATATATATATATATATATATGCCATGCAGGCTACTCATAAACCCGTTTGCGATAGTAGGTTTAATGACACAGTTTTATGTAGAACGCGCACAAAAAGCAGCTTTATTGTTTTATATATATATATATATATATATATATATATATATATATATATATATATATATATCCCCACAAACAGGTAGCCTGCTTGACAATTGGTGAAGTGATTTTTCCCTCATGTCGTTTGCTAATTTGCATAAGAAAAACGAGAAAAATAAATAAATAAAACATAACACACAATAAATTATTAAACCAAAACAAGTTATCAGAAAAAGATTGAGAACAGATTTTTTTTTTATTAGTTCTGAATCTTCTACCCGTTTTTCATAAACTAGAAGGGTCTACCTGGCGTCGCCTTGGTAGTGAGAGAGAGGCAGGGTTAAAATAATATCACTGATCCATTATCCCTGAATCGCGAGTTGGATCTTCACTGGATGCCCCATAAAAAAAACGTAAAAAAAAGAACTAGAGTTAATCCGTCCTGGTGGTAGTAAATGAATATATATATATATATATATATATATATATATATATATATATACTCAGTCATGTAATTGTTTTATTTTCGTTTTTCCTCCGAACCTACGTACACACTAACTACCCTATACACACACACACACACACACACACACACACACATATATATATACTTGGAGAGTTTGTCTGTGTGTATGTTTGTCCGTAAACGTCACTCCTTTTGTCTGGAGGGAAAGAATTCACCGATTCTACCTCTGCAGAGGGGTCAAATCCCCTCCACCCAATGGGATCACCTGTTGGCTGTGGGTGATGACCTGTGATGCTTAGGGATGGAATCCTGGTGGCTAAGCAGTCCATAATATGCAACATTCTACTTTGACCCATCCTTAAGGCTAGAAGGGTGATCGGAGAGACCCTATCTGATCTTGTCAAGCCCTACTACCTATATACCTGTGCCGACCATATTGTCTTTATAGCAAACCGCCCAAACTTTTTATCATATATATGCAAGAAGGCGGTGGCTGCGGGTCTTCTAGAGAGAATGAGGTATTTTAGTGTAAGTGGGATGCGCAAGGAAAGGCGTAAAATAACCCAACAAGGTTTGACATGCCGTAAATCCAACCAACCGATGTCACAATTCCCTTAGTTATTTATGCAAAATCTTCCATAATGTTTTTTTTTTATTAAATTTTCAATTATCAAGAATTATTATTATTATCTATATATCAATACGCGTGTTCCTAAATCTTCCGATATTAACTGGTCTCGCTTAATCGCAGATTTCTTAATTGTCCAATTTTATTTCACCTGATTAAAAAAAACAAAAAACATTCCAAATGCCTCACTTAAATGCCCTATTTTAAAAAAATAAGAAAAAAAGAAGTTAGATGTTTGTTTTATTTGTAATATTGAAATCGTGAATGATTTGGGTCAATTTAAAAAAAAACTTTTTTGTACATATGACAAATTGAAATTCACTTTTTAATTGCTTGTTGAGTCAGTGATAAAATGTATCAGTGTAATTTATTTCCCTAAGCTAATAACTAAACATTAGCTTATTCATAGGCGGAATATTTTGTATATTAATTCAACATTCATTATTTCATATATAGTTTTTTTAGGAGCCAGGTTAGCTCAGTCAGTAGAGCGTTCGGCTAGAATCCACAAGGTTCCTAATTCGATACCGGTCCTCGCCAACTCAGCGTATGAGTAGCACAGGGATCTGAACGGTAAAGTAAGGAGCTGGTGGTAGGTGTGGCGCTCCACCTCATATGCTAAAAACAATCTCCTTGTTCCGTTTAAAGGGGGGGGGGGCTAAATTTTCAATACAGTTTTCGACCAAAAAATATATGAGTGATTGATACTAAAGTAAAGTAGTTATTAAAAATATTTTTAGAATTCAATAATATGACATTTTAAACTTAACATCATGCTGCTCATGTTTTAAAGGAATTTTAATTTATCATATAAGAAATACCTAATTAAACCAGAAAGTTTTGAAATAAAATAACTGATGCATTATAAAATTCATTCATTGATAAATCAATCCTGAAAATTTCATTAAAATCGGATAATTCCCTGATTTAAAAAAAAAGATTTTCAATCGCGAGTGTTAAATTTATTTTGTAAACACGGATTTTAAAGCAACTCACGAGCTGACATCTTGATCAAAATTGACCGAAAAAATAGTTTTAAATGTATTAAAAATAAATTACATATGCAATATTTGGCTTTTTTACTGGTGCTCATTATTTTACTATTTTGTGACTTAGACAAAAATTTGATCTTAAATAAAAGACTTAATCAATTTTAATTCGTTTTTAACATGAAAAGCAGACAAATTTTTGGGTATCCCTAGTTTTCGGTGTTATAATTTTTATTTACATTTAAAAAGATACCATTGGTTTGAAAAGTTGATTTTTTTTTAGTTCTCCTGAAAATTTTAATAGTAATAAATAAGAAAACAATTTTCGAAAAAAAACATTTGATTCAAATTTTGCCAGTGGATTCAGAGGGATATTTAAACATGCACTGGAAATAATGTTGCTTTTAATGGAAGATATAGAGTAATGTTTACTATTTAGAATAGTGTATATTTAATATAGAATGATTAGAGAATCAATGAGAAAAGTATTGGTATATAAAGGTGCTCAATGCTAATATAAGCAAAGAAATAGAGTAATGTTTACTATTTTAGGAATAGTGTATATTTAATATAGAATGAATAGAGAATGAATGAGAAAGTATTGGCATATAAAGGTGCTCAATGCTAATATAAGCAGAGCAGATTTACAATCAATAATATATTATATTATGAATATTATTATCTCGTTACTATTAGTTTCATGCTTATGCAATCCTCAGACGAGAGTCAAATAGTTGAGATTTTAAAAATCAGTAGTTTTTTTGTGTTTATATAAACGTGAAGCGTATTCACACGATGAAATGTTATAACGCTAAGTTGTATTAAAAAATAAATTAAAAAAATGAACATGCTTAGGTCTTAATGTACGCGGTGTCCAGATGATTTTTTGAATAAATAAAAGGAGGGCGAAAATTAGGGGATAATTTGATCAGGTGTAAGTATATATATATATATATGGTGTGTGTGTGTGTGTGTGTGTGTGTGTGTGTGTATAATATCTGAAATTATTCCTCTCTACTTACTTTTTCACCACAATTTAATTGACAAACAAAATTGCAGTGAAAAAAGTTTCGAAATGAAATGTACTTCTTCGTAGTTAAATTAACAAAAAAAGAAAGAAAAAAACAGAAAAAAACAGAAAAAAATGGTTATATCAAACTTAACTTTAAAATGAAAAGCAACGAATTCTGGGAATCAGTTTTCCGTATTACACTTCCTTTTTTTTTTTACATTTTAAAAAATACTGTTATTGAAAGTTGATTTTTTAGTTCTCCTGAAAATGTAATAGTAATAATAAGAAAACAATTTTCTAAAAAAACTTTTTTTAAAACTTTAGTTGTGTCTCAAAAGTAATGAGACTGTTGTTAAAAAATTCACTTCAATCAAATAGCAGGAGCTAACCTGCTTGAAATATATATGAGGTGTATCTCAAAAGTAATGAGACTGTTGTTAAATAAGAATTCACTTCAAATCCAAATAAACTTTAAATCATGGAAGCTAACCTACTTGAAATATATATGAGGTATGTCTCAAAAGTATGAGACTGTTTAAAAGAATTCTTCAAATCCAAATAGCAAACTTTTTAAATCATGGAAGCTAACACTGTTGTTTCACTTCAAATCCAATAGCAAACTTGTAACCTGCTTGAAATATACTCAAAAGTAATGAGACTGTTTTAAAAAGAATTCACTTAAAATCCAAATAGCAAACTTTTTAAATCATGGAAGCTAACCTACTTGAAATATATATTGGTTCAAAGGACTTCAAAAAATAGCAACTTTTTAAATCATGGAACTAACCTCTTGAAATATATATGAGGTGTGTCTCAAAAGTAATGAGACCAATCAACCCCAACACTCACTGGAACTCTCACTTAGGCTAGTGGGTTGTCAGCACCTGCACTCCACTTGGAACACCCACTTAGGTCAGAGGGCTGGTTGGAGAGGACCCTCAACACCGTCACTCCACTCGGGACACTAGCTGAGTGTAGACAACTGGTCGGAGTGGCCATTCAGTACCGGCAGCACTCGACTTGAAACGTCTATTACGTCTTGAGGGCCGGACAGAGAGGACCATCAACGCCAACACTACACTCGGGACATTTCATTTAAGTCTGGAGGACCGGTCGGAGAGAAGCATCTGCAGCACGGACACTTATCGAGCGGGGCACCTTCAAAAGACAAACGTCCAGGACGCAACGGCCGGACCTCTCGGCCGCATCCTGGTATTGTCTTGCGAACACGTACCATCAGAAGGGTGGCTAGCCCTTCGCTGATAGACTGACATACGGACCGGGACACCTTCAAGAGATAAATGACCAGGACGCAAAGTCCGGTGGACCCCTCGGTTGCGTCCCAGCATTGTCTTGCGAACACGTACCATCAGAAGGGTGGCTAGACCTTCGCTGATAGACTGACACAAGGAGCGAGCGGCGTCGGGACACCTTCAAGAGACAAACGACTAGGAACGGCGGCCAACAACGATGGGACCCGTTTGTTGTTGAGGAGGTGATTTTAATAAGAAGATGAATTAAAATCATCATCAGCGAACAAATTAAGGATTACATTTAACGATAACAAATAAAAATGTGCAATTCTAATGACACATTCTTAAACAATAAAATGGCCAAAAAGTTGAAGAAAAAGAACAAGAAAAAAAAAACACTTAGCTTTCAAAATCCAATGGTCTCCAGGACTGTCGCTGAGTATTCTCTCGTCGTCGCTGTGTTGTGTGTGTAATTGTGTTGATTTAGTGTGGTTGTGTTAGGTTATTTGTATCTACTAATCAAGAGAAACACACAGTTCTAATTCGACGTCTTCCTTCGACAAATGTTTCTTCCTAAATGAATAACTCAATTGACTGTCTCTCTCTCTCTCTCTCTCTCTCTCTCTCTCTCTCTCTCTCTCTCTCTCTCTCTCTCTCTCTAGAAAGCTTTGCTCTCCCTCCTCTACCTATCTTAGACTTGTGTTCATCCAACCCACCCCCTTAGCAAGCAGTCATCATAGCTCGTCTCCAATTATCTGCGCACTTTTAAAATTCTGCATTTCCAAGTTTAAATTCCATATAATCTAAAATCTAAAATTCCAACTTTTTGTTCATGGAAAAATAAATAGATAAAATAAAGAAATAAAGAAATAAATAAAGAAAGAAAGAAGCAAACCGTCTGCTATAGTGGTTTCTCTTATTCTACGTCACCATAGTAACCAGCCAGCGACAGTCGACGACTTACGGTGAAATAGAACACTGTTGTCGAATTCTAAAACAGAATGTTTGCAAAGGTCAGATGTACTTAAAATAAAAGTAATTTAACTTGAAAGTTAATCTAACATTAAACTTTTTAGAAGATTTAAATATTATTATTATTATTATTATTATTCCTTTTGAGTTTTCACATCAGTGTTAGCTGATGGTCTTTCACTGGAGTCTGAGTAACAGCAAGTCTCCTCAGGTCTCCAGGACTCTTCTGAGTATTCTGCCAGATTGCAGCAGTGCAGTGTTCTGAATGGTTTCAATCCTTCCTCTGATATCCAAACTTTCCAAACCCTTTTCTAATCCTTTTGGGACTGTTCCAAGTGCACCAACTACAATTGGTATAACTTTCACTTTCATATTCCATAACTTTTTCAGTTCTCTGGCAAGGTCCAGATATTTGTCAATTTTTTCATTTTCCTTTAGCTTCACCCTGTGATCCGCTGGCACTGCAAAATCCACCAGTTGACAAGTTCTTTCTTTTTTGTTAATCAACACTAGGTCTGGTCTTCTTGCTGGGATAAGGTGATCCGTTTTAATTTCAAAGTCCCAGAAAATTTTGTGCGTTTCGTTCTCAAGAACAGATTCTGGTTTATGCATATACCATTTTGTTGTGTGGTCAAAATTTACTTTCTTGCATAATTCCCAGTGGATCACCTTCCCAACCCAGTCGTGTCTAGTTTTGTATTCTCGTTGTGCTAGTTTGCTACATTCGCAGAGTATATGGTTAACAGTCTCATCTCTATTACCGCAAAGTCTACATTTACTATTTTGTTGGGTCTTATCAATTTTCGCTTTGATGTAGTTTGTCCTTATGGCATTATTTTGTGCAGCAATTATAAGTGATTTTGTTTCTCTTTTGAGGTTTCCCTTTCTTAACCATGTCCAAGTCTTTCCATGTGCAACCTCATCTATTTGTCGTTTGAAGCGTCCGTATAATTGTTTTTCTTCCCATTTTTGTTTTCTAGTCTTTGTCGTTCTTCTGTTGGTCCATCTGCCGTTTCTACTATTGTTGGTCGCCATAAGTAATTTGTCTTTGCTCTTCCTTGTGTAATCTTCAAGTTGTTGGATTGTGGTTTCTACGCATTCCTCTATGTTGGCAAAACCTCTTCCCCCTTCATTTCTTGACACATACAATCCATCTCTATCATCTCTAGGGTGGAGAGCCTTGTGCATGGTCATTAATTTTCTCGTCCTTTGGTCTATCTGTCTGAGTTCTTCTTTTGTCCATTTTAAGAATGGTTCTGAGTATCTTATATTGGGGACAGCCCAGGTATTAATTCCTTTGATCAGATTTCTGCTGTTAAGTTTCGTTTCTAGAAGTTTTCTAGTTCTCCTGAGATATTCTTTTTTAACTTTTCCTTTCATTTCTGCTTGCATGATATTGTCCGCTTCTAAAATTCCTAAGTATTTGTAGCTTTCATTTTCATCAAGAGATTTTCTAGTTTCCTGATTTGGTAGTTGTATTCCATTTAATAGTTTTCTTTCACCCCTTTTTATTACAAGCATAGCACATTTTTCGATTCCAAATTCCATCCCTATATCCTGGCTATATATTCTAATAGTTTGTACTAGGCTCTCCAATTCTTTTTCATTTTTTGCAAAAATTTTAATGTCATCCATGTACATAAGGTGGTTGATCTTTTCTTGTGAATTACTAAATTTGTATCCCCCGGTACATTTTTTCAGTATATGGTTTAGCGGCATCATTGCAATAATAAAGAGTAGTGGTGATAATGAGTCTCCTTGGAAGATACCTCTTTGGATTTTTACTTCTGCCAGGGATTGTTTTCCAGCTTTTAATTGAACTCGCCAGTTTTCCATGGCTTTTTTAATGAAGTTTATAATGTTGTTGGAAATTTTATACATTTGTAGGCATTCTAAAATCCAGGTATGTGGGACCATGTCATAGGCTTTTCTGTAATCGATCCAGGCCATTGCAATATTTTTCCGTTTATTTTTGACTTCTTTAAGAATGTATTGATTATTATTATTATTATTATTATTATTATTATTATTATTTGATAGATTCCGATGCGTCGTCAAGGCAACAGTCAGTAAGAAGCGAAGCAGCAGGCATGTGGTCATCTCGCTCGCTAACCTCTCCTCTCTCTTTTCATCTCTGTCTCGTCGTCGTCGTCAAGGCAACATACAATAAGAAGCGAAGCAACAGGCAAGAGTGTTGCGACGCTGGATTACACCCCTCTCTATAATTCTTTGGTGTTGCTCCCTCATTCCCCCCGTCTCTCTGCATAAGTGTTGCTTGAGCGAGTAGAAGGGGGAGGAGCTACTGGTGTCTCCGCCTCGCTCGTTAAATGAAGCGAGAAATGCGTGTGTGCACTTCGTTGTAAAGCAGAGAATAAGATTTTTTTTAAACTTTCAATGTAATTAAAGTCGTTGGGGTGGCCTAAAGTCGGCATCAACCAGACAACGAGGGAGTCTATACCCTTTTAGATAGCACTAGACCAAGGAGATTGTTTAGGCATCTGAGGTGGGGTGCCACACCTACCATCAGCTCCTCACTTTACCGCACAGATCCTTGTGCTACTCATACGGTGAGTTGGCTAGGGCCGATATCGAACCAGGAACCTTGTAGTTTCTAGTCAAACGCTCTACCGACTGAGCTAAGCCAGCCTTTAACAATAATAATAATAATAATAATAATAATTTAGAATATTTACATAATAATAATAATAATAATGATAATAATAATAATAATAATAATAATAATGTTTTCTCAAGAAATAAATCACTTCCAAAAAAATGCGTGTGTGCAGCCAAAATTCAAAATCACAACAGCGAAGTTTTTAATCAAGATCTCCCCACGAGTAAGACTCACACATGAGAATTGCGTGTGTGCAATTATTCAACCAAGCCCAGAATAAGGCTTCTTTTTTTTAACTTTCAATGTTAACTTTTTAGAATATTTACAACATAATAATAATAATAATAATAATAATAATAATAATAATAATAATAATAATAATAATAATAATGTCTTCTCAAGAAATAAATCACTTGCAAGAGAAATGCGTGTGTGCAGCCAAAATTCTAAATCACAACGTTTCTATCTATCTATCTATCTATCTATCCTAGTCTCTATCTATCTATCTATCTATCTGTCTATCTATCTATCTCAGTATGTCTGTTAGTCTATCTATCTCAGTTTGTTCATATCTATCTATCTATCTATCTATCTATCTCAGTCTGTTCATATCTATCTATCTATCTATCTATCTATCTATCTATCGATAAGAAAGAAAGAAAGAAAGAAAGAAAGAAAGAAGCAGTGTTGGGTTAGGGCAAAGTTTAATTTGTACGGCAATAAATGATGCTGATGCTGATGCTGATGGTTGGAGAAAAAAAAGGGAAAATACACAATAATTATCATCGAGAAATTGTGCATTTTCCAAGTTCAAATGCGATTGAATTAACTAAAATTCAAACTTCGTAAAAGTGAGAAATAAAGAATAAATAAATCACAGAAAGAAAGAAAGAAAGAAAGAAAGAAAGAAAGAAAAAAGCAAGCAGTGTACCGACTCTCTTAGTCCTTTACCCTCTTCTTCTCTCGCGTTACCATGACGACCAGCCTGGTTCACTTGGCTTCGTCATTCGGCCTAAAAGGAAATGGATTACTGGTTGTCGACTCAATTTTTGGCTACTTTTTTTTTAAGTTTCAATGTACATTCCTTGTTCTTGTTCTTTTAACAAGTTTTAAATAATGAGAAGAATAAATTATTATTATTATTATTATTATTATTATTATTATTATTATTATTTGCAGTTTTGTAGTCTTCACATCAGCATTAGCTTATGGTCTTTCACTGGAGTCTGAGTGACAGCAAGTCTCCTCAGGACTCCAGGACTCTTCTGGGTATTCTGGCAGATTGAAGCAGTGCAGTGTTCTGAATGGTTTCAATCCTTCCTCTGATTTCCAGACTTTCCAGACCCTTTTCCAATCCTTTTCGGACTGTTCCAAGTGCACCAACCACAATTGGTATCACTTTCACATTCATGTTCCACAACTTTTTCAGTTCTCTGGCAAGGTCCAGATATTTATCTATTTTTTCATTTTCCTTTAGCTTCACCCTGTGATCTGCTGGCACTGCAAAATCCACCAGTTGACAAGTTCTTTCTTTTTTGTTTATCAACACTAGGTCTGGTCTTCTTGCTGAGATAAGGTGATCCGTTTTTATTTCAAAGTCCCAGAGAATTTTATGCGTTTCGTTCTCAAGAACAGATTCTGGTTTATGCATATACCATTTTGTTGTGTGGTCAAAATTTACTTTCTTGCATAATTCCCAGTGGATCACCTTCCCAACCCAGTCGTGTCTAGTTTTGTATTCTCGTTGTGCTAGTTTGCTACATTCGCAGAGTATATGGTTTACAGTCTCATCTCTATTCCCGCAAAGTCTACATTTACTATTTTGTTGTGTCGTATCAATTTTCGCTTTGATGTAGTTTATTATTATTATTATTATTATTATTATTATTATTATTATTATTATTATTGATGTTGCCTCAAGAAATAAATCACATGAGATTTGTTTTAAGATTAAAACGAATCTAAATTTAAGAAAGCTTTTTAAGAGATCTACTTCTTAATGATAACAATAACATTTGCAATGGTTATATATTTAGAATTACTGATGCTCAAATATATTAATTAGAGGAAACTTGTTTTCCTACTACGATCTCGTAACCTGAGATCACATCTACAAATTAACCAACTCAACTACTTGGGTTATGGGTTAGGGTTAGGGGTTAGGGTTAGGGGATAGGGTAAAGGTTAGGGTTAGTGGCAGCATCACTAGTCGATTGTAATTAGTGGATGTAATCGGACTGTTGTCCTCGTCTTTATCTATCTATCTCAGTCTGTTTCTATCTATCTATCTATCTATCTATCTATCTTCCCCTTTACGAGAGCTCCTCGTTGCAAACGTGATTACCCGCAATGGGACAGTGCTCACGGGGAGGGAGAGCACGTAAAGGGGAAGTACTCTTTGCAAACCAACAACTTGTACCTATGACCCACCGAAACAAGCCGCTCGCTATCGCTTCGCACATTATCAATGTCTTACATCAAATTCAGTTGTTCTCTTTTGTAGTCCTACCCACGGCATATAGTGTCTAGATCTCTTGGTATTTCTACTCTATTTTCTCGGCAGGGTTAGGGTTAGGGGTTAGGGTTAGGGTTAGCGGTAGCCAACTTCAACACGAGTTTTTACGAGTTTGAATAAATATCTATCTATCTTCCCCTTTACGAGAGCTCCTCGTTGCAAACGTGAGTACCCGCGAAGGAGCGGCAGCGCACGTAAAGAGGAAGTACTCGTTGCAAACGGGAGTACACGGAAAGGGGGAGTGCCGACGGGGCTAGGAAACTTCGTCTACAAATTAACCAAGTCAACTACTTGTACCTATGACCCACCAAAACAAACCGCTCGCTCTCGCTTCGCACATTTTCAATGTTTGACATCAAATTTAGTTGTTCTTTTTTGTAGTCCTACCCACGGCATAGAGTGTCTAGATCTCTTGGTATATCTAGTCTATTTTATACGTATTGAAACTCGTAAAACCTCTATACATTTTCAAGTTGAAATCCCATCTAATGTTTAACCCCAGCGACACACACACACACACACACACACACACACACACACACACGCCCGTAACCTCTGGCTGCTCGAGGTCAAGTGTCCTTCTGAAACCGATTATGGTTGTCGAAGCGAACAATGCGTATTTTAGGTCTTCTGAACGTTTAAAAATAAAGCGATTCTAACACTTACGGTAGAAGAGTTTTTTGTTAATTTTTAAGCAATAATAATAATAGTAATAATAATAATAATATCCGATTAATCCAAATAATACTAATTAAAAAGCTTCATCTCAACCTTTCAGCTAGATAGTGTAGAGAACAATAAAGATGTGAACAATAGACCGAATAATACAAATTAATAGTATTTATCAAGCATCATCTAAAAGAATTCAGAGAAAGACTGGTTATAACAATAACGATGAGGACAATAGTCCGAATAATCAAAATAATGCAAATTATCGAGGCTAATTTATCTTGGCACTTTTGAAAATTGGACATTCAACTTGATATTATAATTGAGATTGTCGAAGAAAGAAAGAAAGGAATAAGGAAATTGTGTGCAACCCCCCCCTCTCTCTCTCTCTCTCTCTCTCTCTCTCTCTCTCTCTCTCTCTCTCTCATCACCATGGAAACCTGTTAGGGTTAGTAGTTGACCCCAATAAAGATCAAGATATGAAATAGATTAATACTATCATGTCAAAGAATAAGTTTTTTTTTAAGTTACAATCTCACCGTCTCTGGCCTTTGACCTTGGCCGACTAAGAGATAGAGAGAGAGCGGGGAGAGAGAGACAGAAATAGACAGACAGACAGACAGACAGAGAGAGAGAGAGAGAGAGAGAGAGAGAGAGAGAGAGAGAGAGAGAGAGAGACGTGCACGTTAGCTTAACGAGGCGTCATCCATAGGAAATAGATTAGTATTGTCTTATCAAAGTTTGCTAATTCTTTCTTTAAGAACCTTGTATGTAATTAAGAATAAAACGAACAAACTTTAAGTAGACTTGTTATTTTGACAAGTTTTAAATAATAAAAAGAATAAATTATTGTCATTATTAGTAATAATAATAATAATAATATTAATAATAATAATAGTGATGATGAGGCTGGCACTTTCATGTTCCACAACTTTTTCAGTTCTCTGGCAAGGTCCAGATATTTGTCTATTTTTTCATTTTCCTTTAGCTTCACCCTGTGATCTGCTGGCACTGCAAAATCCACCAGTTGACAAGTTTTTTCTTTTTTGTTTATCAACACTAGGTCTGGTCTTCTTGCTGGGATAACGTGATCCGTTTTTATTTCAAAGTCCCAGAGAATGTTATGCGTTTCGTTCTCAACAACAGATTCTGGTTTATGCATATACCATTTTGTTGTATGGTCAAAATTTAATTTTTTGCATAATTCCTAGTGGATCACCTTCCCAACCCAGTCGTGTCTAGTTTTGTATTCTCGTTGTGCTAGTTTGCTACATTCGCAGAGTATATGGTTAACAGTCTCATCTCTATTCCCGCAAAGTCTACATCTACTATTTTGTTGGGTCCTATTAATTTTCGCTTTGATGTAGTTTGTCCTTATGGCAATATTTTGTGCAGCAATTATAAGTGATTCACTTTCTCTATTATAAGTGAAGTGATTCACTTTCTCTAGTTATTATTATTATTATTACTAGCAAATATATGCACCCTCCGGGTGCAAGTATTTAAGTTTTAATATAATAAAATATCATGTTAAATTAGAAAGGCTAATGAAACTGAGTAAGAATTCAGATAAAAATATTTGGAACAGAGGGGGTATAATCGGAAAATAGAACAACTTTGAAACTAACTGTTCCACCATTTTCCTTACTCCCGTCTTTCAGTGGTAAATTTCCCTAATTTAACTATTTAGTTAAAATAGGAAGAAAAGAATAAAATTACAGTTATTTCTTTATGTTAATAGATTTCTGTTAAGATTTATCCCCGAGATTTTTGCTCATATTTATTAAGATAAAACCAAACAATTAGAAATCAATAATACTAAGCATATATTTATTAAAATCACATTTTTTAAGATCAATATGCAAATAAGCCTTCCCATTCACACTGTAAACCGCTATTTCGTTGAATATATAAATATAATTGCATGTTATTAGTATGTAGTTATTGTTAACAGTCTTAATGATGTAAAACAATTTTATTAATAATTGAAGTTTAGATAAAAATAAAATCATGGTAAATGTGACGTAAATAACTAAAGGAATTGTGACTTGTATAGTAATATAGTTTCGGTTACAGACAGACAAACCCACAATCTCCATTATAATAAGATTATTATTATTATTATTATTATTATTATTATTAGCAAATGTATGCACCCGTCGGGTGCAAGTATTTAAGTTTTAATGTAATAAAATATATCAAATTAGAAAAGGCTGATGAAACTAAATAAGAATGCAGATAAAAAGATTTGAAACAGAGGGGGGTATAATCGAAAAATAGAACAACTGAAATTCACTCTTCCATTGCTAAGTTTTCCCAATTTAACTATTTAGTTAAAATAGGAAGTAAAGAATAAAATTACAGTTATTTCTTCTTGTTAATCGATTTCTTTTAAGATTTTTCCCCGAAATCTTTGCTCATATTCATTAAGATAAAACCAGACAATTGGAAATTAATAATACTAAACATATATTTATTAAAATCAAATTTTTAATATCAATATGCAAATTATCCTTCCCGTTCACACTGTAAACCGCTATTTTATTGTATATATAAATTCAATTGCATGTTATTAGTATATTGGTAAGGACAACAGTATTAATAATGTAAAACAATTTTACTAATAATTGCGGATTAAGTAAAAAAAAAAGGGAGAATGTGACGTAAATAACAAAGGGAATTGTAACTTGAGTAGTTAGGACAGCCAGGGTGTGTGGGGTTAACGCTTGCTAGAGGAAAGGGAATGCAGTCAGCGACCAATATCAAGGCCCCACCCCCTCGCGATCGCTGTTAGCCGACAATCAACGGCTTACGGACACGGTAATTCGACATTGGTAGGATGGGAAGGAGGAGGAGGATACGAAATACGATTACGACGCACCAGGCCCTCGACCCTCGACCTGTATCAGGGCCCCACCCTCGCCTCCGTTGAAATCCGACACACTTAACGGCTTACTAGGTCATGACGCGAGCACATTTCAGGAGTTGTTGCACCAAATCGGTGTTTGGACATAATTGGTTGGGGAACAAACTTTGAAATTCGATTACGACACCCCTGGCCCATCGCACGCCATTCGACCCGATGCCAGTTTCAAAGCCCTACCCTCGCGCGACCGTTGAAATCTGACACACTGAACGGCTTACTTGGTCACGATGCGAGCAAATTTCAGGAGTTGTTGCACGAATTCGGTGTTCAGACATAAGTGGGAGAGCGAACACACTTTGAAGTTGAATACGAATTTCGATTAAACACCTGGCCCTCGCACGCCATTCGATCCGAGACCAGTATCAGGGCCCTACCCTCGCGCGACCGTTGAAATCCGACACACTCAACGGCTTTCTTGGTCACAATGCGAGCACATTTCAGGAGTTGTTGCACGAATTCGGTGTTCAGACATAAGTGGGAGAGCGAAGTCGAAATGATAATTCGTTTAGGCAGCTGTTGTCTCTGGCACGCTATCCGATCGGAGACCAGTATGAAGGCCCTACCCTCGCGAGCGTTGTCACCCGACACAATCAACCGCTTATGAGGCAAAACGATTTAACTTTGATTTCATCTCCTCGCACGTTCGCTATGGCACAACATTGGATGGTCGCACGCAGTCTTCTTGCAGCGATGCCCCTAACCATCCGCAAACTCATCGCTCCGACGGTCGCCAACACCACCGTTCGGGTCGTAGCAGTTTTTGAATTCTTGTCGTCGTTTTCCGTCCGCAGGTCCCGCCGCCATCGATTACATGTTATCCCGACCGTCGTCACTTCGTTTGCTCGCTGACTCGCTAGAACGAACGAAACCGACGGCTGCCGATAAAGACGTGCGACGAACGTTTATCGTTACTCTTTTCTCCTCGGCGAAGCACCCACTTGCACCGAACGTACTGCTTTCCCTGGCGACTCGGTGCTCGAATCGGACTCGTTCGTGCGATCACGTATAGCGGTGGCCTTTCCTTAGCTCGACTACGGATTCCGTCTCCGCAGTCAAAGTCGGCTCCGATCCCCGTTCGTGACATTCGGCACGCTGTAATATTCCGAATAAAAATGATCAAATTTCGTTTCGTTTCGTTGAGAGTGTTGCTGGGTCGACGACTATCAGCACACAGGCAGTCTACCGTCACACAGAGCCTGCAGCCGAGCTATCTGCTTCCGTCGGTGTCAACAAGCCCTTCCGTCTCCGCAGTCAAAGTCGGCTCCGATCCCCGTTCGTGACATTCGACAAGCTGTTATTTTCCGAATAAAAATTATCATTTATTTCGTTTGGTTGAGCGTGTTGCTGGGTACACTATCGGGCAGACAGGCTACCGTCACACCAAGTCCGTTGCCGAAGAAGTATCTGCCTCTTTCAGTGTCAAGCCCTTCCGTCTCCGCAGTCAAGGTCTCCGATCCCCGTCCGCCACATTCGCCGGCACGCTGTTATATTCTGAATTAAAATTATCAAATTTCGTTTCGTTTCGTTGAGAGTGTTGCTGGGTCGACGACTATCAGCAGGCAGGCAGTCTACCGTCACACAGAGCCTGCAGCCGAGTTATCTGCTTCCGTCGGTGTCAACAAGCCCTTCCGTCTCCGCAGTCAAAGTCGGCTCCGATCCCCGTTCGTGACATTCGGCACGCTGTAATATTCCGAATAAAAATTATCAAATTTCGTTTCGTTTCGTTGAGAGTGTTGCTGGGTTGACGACTATCAGCACGCAGGCAGTCTACCGTCACACAGAGCCTGCAGCCGTGCTATCTGCTTTCTTTTGGTGTCGAGTCGTTTCGTCTCTGAAGTCAATATCGGCGATCCCCGTTCGTGATATTCGGCACGCTGTAATATTCCGAATAAAAATTATCAAATTTCGTTTCGTTTCGTTGAGAGTGTTGCTGGGTCGACGACTATCAGCACGCAGGCAGTCTACCGTCACACAGAGCCTGCAGCCGAGCTATCTGCTTCCGTCGTTGTCAACAAGCCCTTCCGTCTCCGCAGTCAAAGTCGGCTCCGATCCCCGTTCGTGACATTCGACAAGCTGTTATTTTCCGAATAAAAATTATCATTTATTTCGTTTGGTTGAGCGTGTTGCTGGGTACACTATCGGGCAGACAGGCTACCGTCACACCAAGTCCGTTGCCGAAGAAGTATCTGCCTCTTTCAGTGTCAAGCCCTTCCGTCTCTGCAGTCAAGGTCTCCGATCCCCGTCCGCCACATTCGCCGGCACGCTGTTATATTCTGAATTAAAATTATCAAATTTCGTTTCGTTTCGTTGAGAGTGTTGCTGGGTCGACGACTATCAGCGGGCAGGCAGTCTACCGTCACACAGAGCCTGCAGCCGAGTTATCTGCTTCCGTCTGTGTCAACAAGCCCTTCCGTCTCCACAGTCAAAGTCGGCTCCGATCCCCGTTCGTGACATTCGGCACGCTGTAATATTCCGAATAAAAATTATCAAATTTCGTTTCGTTTCGTTGAGAGTGTTGCTGGGTCGACGACTATCAGCACGCAGGCAGTCTACCGTCACACAGAGCCTGCAGCCGTGCTATCTGCTTTCTTTTGGTGTCGAGTCGTTTCGTCTCTGAAGTCAAAATCGGCTCCGATCCCCGTCGTGATATTCGGCACGCTGTAATATTCCGAATAAAAATTATCAAATTTCGTTTCGTTTCGTTGAGAGTGTTGCTGGGTCGACGACTATCAACACGCAGGCAGTCTACCGTCACACAGAGCCTGCAGCCGAGCTATCTGCTTCCTTCCGTGTCAAACCCTTCCGTCTCCGCAATCAAAGCTGTTAGATTCCGCATCGATTCCGCATAAAATTCTTTAAATTCGATTTCGTTTCGAGTCTCGCTGGGTGGTTGTCGTCGTCACACATTCCTGCAGCCAAGGCCGTCAACTGCAGGGTGTGTCCAGCCGAGACGCTGCTGCTGCCGCCAGTTTCCAGTTTCCATTTTTTAAATTTTTTTACCGTCGCCCTAACAGGCAGCAGAGCTTGCTGTGACTCCAATCTGACTTGATGCTATACGACGCCACAGGCCGCAGTGTCGTAAGCCGAAGAATCCCATTCTTGGTGCCTGGCGTTTGGCAAATAGTTCTGTTACAAAATAAAATTCACAAGGATTTGACATTTGGATTACATTGATTTTTTGGGCTTGAAAGTCTTGCTGGGTCGTCGACTATGAGCAGGCAGACTACCGTCACACACCAAGCCTGCAGCCGAGCTATCTGCTTCGTTCCGTGTCGAGCCCTTCCGTCTCCGCAGTCAAGGGCTCCGATCCCCGTTCGTGATATTCGGTGGCACGCTGTTATTTTCCGAATAAAAATTATCATTTATTTCGTTTGGTTGAACGTGTTACTGGGTACACTATCGGTGGCCGGCCTGCCGTCACACCAAGCTCGTGACCGGCCGAAGAAGTATCTGCTCGGTTCAGATTCCGCAAAGAATCAAACAAATTTGGGGTTCGTTTGATCGACAGTGTTGCTGGGGGCACTTGCAGGCTTGCTACCGGCACAACAAGCCTGCAGCTGCGGTGTCTGGATTGTTCACAGTCTTCATCCGGTTCCCGTTCCTGGCCTTCGGCAAGCCGTTATGTTCCGCACAAAATTCTTTAAATTCGATTTCGTTTCTTTGAGTCTCGCCGGGTGGTTGTCGTCGTCACACATGCCTGCCATGCAGTTGCGCCGTCAACTGCAGGGTGTTGTGTCCAGTTGAGCCGTATCTGTTGCCGAAAGTCTTCGCACCCCGTTTAGCACCGGGGTGCTTTACATTTTCCTTTATTGGCCACCTAACAGGCAGCAATGTGTGCTGTGACTCAAATCTGACTTGCCCCCGCTATACAAAGCCACAGGCGACAGGCCACAGTGTCCTAAGCCAAAGAGCCCCATTCCAGGTGTCTGGCGTTTGGTAAGCCGTCATGTTACAAAAAAGTCCACAAGTATTTCACATTTATCAAATCTTATATTACATTGATATTTTTGGCTTGAGAGTTTGGCTGGGTCGTCGACTATCAGCAAACAGGTTACCGTCACACACCAAGCCTGCAGCCGAGCTATCTGCTTCCTTCGGTGTCGAGCCCTTCCGTCAAGGGCTCTGATCCCCGTTCGTGACATTCGGCGGCGAAGGCGGCGGCACGCTGTTAAATTCCGAATAAAAATTATCAAATTTCCTTTCGTTTCGTTGAGAGTGTTGCTGGGTCGACGGGCAGGCAGTCTACCGTCACACAGAGCCTGCAGCCGAGCTGTCCGCTTCAAAGTCGGCTCCGATGTCCATTCGTGACATTCGGCAAGCTGTTATATTTCGAATTAAAATTATCAACTCTGGTTTCTTTTGGTGGCTCGACGACTATCAGGCAGACAGGCAGGCAGGCAGGGAGGGTGTGTCCAGCCGAACCGTATCTGCTGTCGCCAGTCATCGAACCCCGGTACCAACCGGGGTTCTTTACATTTTTCT
The DNA here is from genome assembly GCA_023376005.1 of Doryteuthis pealeii. NCBI lineage: Eukaryota > Metazoa > Mollusca > Cephalopoda > Myopsida > Loliginidae > Doryteuthis > Doryteuthis pealeii. Next base: position 9,400 of record JALAJA010000155.1, on the reverse strand, counting down.
TGATTGGCCATCTAACAGGCAGCATAGCGTGTTTTGACTCAAACCTGACTTGCGCCCGCTATACACGACCACAGGCCACAGCGTCGTAAGCCATTTGAAAGTGTTGCTGTGTGGTCGACTACTATCAGGGATGCTACCGTCACACCGAGCCTACAGCCTGGCTGTCTACTACTGCTGCTGCTGCTGCTGCTACGGGGTGTGTCGTCGTCCAGCGTATCCGTCTTGTCTGTAGCCAAAGACTCACTTGGTGTCCTCGCAGGCCGACTATTGTGCCGTAAGTCCAGCCTGACTTGAGCTGTACATGTTTACATTAGCCATGTGTCCCTCGGCCGCCGGATCCACCTCGGCCACCGCCGCCGGTTCAGCTGCTCGCGGGCGGGCGGTAATGTTGTAAGTCGAACCTGACTTGCGCCAATACATAGGCACAGGCCCTTAACCCTAACCCTAACCCTAACCCTAACCCTACAGAACCCTTATTCTTAGGCTGACCAAAAAGAAGAAGTACTTGTAAAGGCTATACAAACACGATAAAAATTATTATTTTTATCTTATTTTTATTTTAATTTTATTATTATTATTATTAATGATAATAATTTATTGTTATTATTATTTAAAACTTGTCAAAATAACAAGTCTAGTTAAAGTTGATTGTTCGTTTTATTCTTAATTACAAAGAAAGAATTAGGCAAAGTTTGACAAGATAACAGTAATCCATTTGCTATCACCCAATCGACGAGGCCTCGTTAAGCTAAAGTGCATGTCTCCCCCCCCTCTCTCTCTCTCTCTCTCTCTCTCTCTCTCTCTCTCTCTCTCTCTCTCTCTCTCTCTCTCTCTTAGTCGGCCAAAGACGGAGAGGATGAACGAATCAGAGGGCTCGGCACGCAATTTGCTTCTTTCTTTCTTTCTTTCTTTTTTTTAGACATTTCTTCGACATGTAATTGTAAAATATTATTATTCCAACTAACAAATATTATTAGTACTAGCAAATATATGCACCCTCCGGGTGCAAGTATTTAAGTTTAAATTTAATAAAATATTAAATTAAATCAGAAAGGCTAATGAAACTAATTAAGAATTCAAATAAAAAGATTTGAAACGGAGGGGGTATAATCGGAAAATAGAACAACCAAAACTTACTCTTTCATCACTTCCGTTTTTCAATGCTAAATTTTCCTAATTATTTAGTTAAAATAGGAAGTAAAGAATAAAATTACAGTTATTTCTTCTTGTTAATGAATTTCTTTTAGGATTTATTGAAGAGATTTTTACTCATATTCATTAAGATAAAACCAAACAATTAGAAATCAATAATACCAAGCACATTTTTATTAAAATCAGTTTTTTTAATATCAATATGCAAATTAGCTTTACGTTTACACTGAAAACTGGTATTTTGTTGTATATATAAATACAATTGCATGTTATTAGTATTTAGGTAAGGCCAACAGTATTAATAATGTCAAACAGTTTTATTATTAATTGCGGTTTAAATAGAAATAGAATCATGGAGAATGTGACGTAAATAACTAATGGAATTGTGACTTGAGTAGTAATATAGTTTCGGTTACAGACAGAAAAACAAACAATCTCCATTATAATAAGATTATTTAAAAGTCGCAAAAAGGTCTTCTTAAATTCGTTCTTAAATTCCTTTAAGTTAACGTACATTGAAACTTTCAAAAAAGCTCATTGTTTGAGATGACAACTGTAATACATTTCATATTCTACCTTTATTTGGATTAACTACTGCAGGTGGCCGGTTTCCATGGTGATGAGAAAGAGAGAGAGAGAGAAAGAGAGAGGGGGGGGTAAACACAGTTTGCGTATTTCTTTATTTCTTTTATTTATTTATTTATTTATTATTAAATTAAGTCGGATTTAACCTTGAAAATACAGGAATTTTAAAAGCGTGCAGATAAAGAGGGGTGTGTGTGGGTATGGACACAAGTCTAATAGAGAGAGAGTAGGGGGAAACGAGCAACATCAAAGCTTTTTAAGAGAGGGTGCTAGCGAGAAAGAGAGAGAGAGAGAGAGAGAGAGAGAGAGAGAGAGAGAGAGAGAGAGAGAGAGAGAGAGAGAGAGAGAGTCTATTGATTTATTCATTTACCGAGAAACACTTGAGGAGGAAAGACGCCGAATTAGAACTGTGGGTGTTTCTCTTGATTAATAGATAGAAATAACATGTTTATGCATTACAACACAATTACACACACACACACACACACACACACACACACACACACACATAGCGGCAACGAAAGAACACTCAGCTACACTCCTGGAGACCATGGATTTTGAAAGATAAGTGTTTTTTCTTGTTATTTTTCGCCAACTTTCTGGCCATTTCATTGTTTAAGAATGTGCCATTAGAATTGCACATTTTTAATTGTTATCGTTAAATGTAAAATGTTAAATTATTGTTATCGTTAAATGTAAAATGTAAAATGTTAAATATTGATCGCTGATGATGATGACGACGATGATGCGTCCTGGTCGTTTGTCTCGTTTTATCTCGCGTCTCGCTCGCTCGCTCGTCGTTCGGTCTGTCGGTCGGTCCATATGTCAGTCGATAAGCAAAGGGCTAGCCATCCTTTTGATGGTACGTGTTCGCAAGACAGTGCCGGGACGCAGCCGACCTTTGCGTCCTGGTAATTTGTCTCTTGAAGGTATCCCGGTCCGTATGTCAGTCGATAAGCAAAAGGGCTAGCCACCCTTTTGATGGTACGTGTTCGAAAGACAGTGCCGGGACGCAGCCGACTTTGAGTCCTGGTCATTTGTCTCTTGAAGGTATCCCAGTCCGTATGTCTGTCGATAAAAAAGGGCTAGCCACCATTTTGATGGTACGTGTTCGCAAGAAAATGCCGGGGCGCAGCCGAGGGGTCCGCCGCAGCCGCCGGTCTCAGCGTCCTGGTCATTTGACTCTTGGAGGTGTTCCGCTCGATAAGTGTCCGTGTTGCTGATGGGCCTCTCCGACAGGCCCATTAGCCTAAGTCAGTGTCCCGAGTGGAGTGTTGGTGTTGAGGGCCCTCTCCCCCGACCGGTACCCCAGACGTAAGAGGTGTCAAGAGTGAGTGAGTGAGTGGAGTGTTGGCGTTGATGGTCCTCTCTGTCCGGCCCTCAAGACGTAACAGACGTTTCTTCGAGCGCTGTCGGTACTGAATGGCCACTCCCACCAGTTCTCTACTACACTCAGCGAGTGTCCCGAGTGGAGTGCCCCCGCCGGTTGTTGAGGGTCCTCTCCCCTGACCAGCTCTCTGACCAAAGTGAGTTTTCAGAGTGGAGTGCAGCCGAATTTGCGTCCTGGTCATTTGTCTCTTGAAGGTATCTCGGTCTGTATGTCTGTCGATAAGCAAAAGGGCTAGCCACCCTTTTGATGGTACGTGTTCGCAAGAAAATGCCGGGACGCAACCAAGGGGTCCGCCGCCGCCGCCGGCCTTTGCGTCCTGGTCATTTGACTCTTGAAGGTGTCCCGCTCGATAAGTGTCCGTGCTGCTGATGGGCCTCTCCGACAGGCCCATTAGCCTAAGTCAATGTCCCGAGTGGAGTGTTGGTGTTGATGGCCCTCTCTCCCGACCGGTACTCCAGACTTAAGAGGTGTCAAGAGTGAGTGGAGTGTTGGCGTTAATGGTCCTCTCTGTCCGGCCCTCAAGACGTAACAGACGTTTCTTCGAGCGCTGTCGGTACTGAATGGCCACTCCGACCAGTTCTCTACTACACTCAGCGAGTGTCCCGAGTGGAGTGCCGCCACTGGGCGTTGAGGGTCCTCTCCCCGACCAGCCCTCTGACCTAAGTGAGTTTTCAGAGTAGAGTGCAGGTGCTGCTGATGGGCCTCTCCGATCGGCCCATTAGCCTAAGTCGGTGTCCCGAGTGGAGTGTTGGTGTTGATGGTCCTCTCCCCCGACCAGCCCTCTGACCTAATTGAGTGTTCCGAGTGTCCGTGCTGATGGCCCTCTCTGACCGGGGTTTCAAGAGAGCGTTCCAAGTGGAATGTCGGTTACCTTGACAGCCGTACTCATGTCATGTCTTTTTCTTTTCTTTTCTTTCAGGACTCCAGCGGACCCTATCCTCCGGAAGAACCAACAAGGGCAGCAGTAGCAGCAGTCCGAGAGCATCACCATCCTGACGACCACAACCACGCTGGAGAACACAGGTTTCACTTTAATTTATTGTTAATAAATGATTTCTTGATAAAGCGAATAATCTAACTTTAAGTACATTCCTAATTCTTGTTCTTTTAACAAGTTTTAAATAATGAGAAGAATAAATTACTATTATTATTATTATTATTTGGCTCAAGAAAGAAAAAATTCAGATTAATTTTAAGATCAAAACTTATTTATTTCTATCTCTCTTTCTTTCTTTCTTTCTTTATATTCCTGTGATTCTATCTTTTTTTCTTTCGTTGTTTCTTTCTATCTATGCATTTTCAAGTTGAAAGCCCAACCACCAGCCAGCCAGCCAGCCATACAGACACACATCCACACACACATACCAGCCAGCAAGCCAGCCACACACACACATACACACACACATACCAGCCAGCCACACACACACGCACCCGACCGCGCGTCCGCCCGTAAACTCTGGTTGATCAAGTCAAGTGTCCCCCTGAAACCGATTTTGGTTGTCAAAGCGAACAATGCGTATTTTTGGTCTACTGAACGTTTAAAATAAAGCGATTCTAACTTTAAGTTGAACACTTTTATTTGACAAGTTTTATATAATAATAATAATAATAATAATAATAATAATAATAATAATAATAATAATAATAATAATAATAATGATAATAAAGATGATAATGATGATGATAGTGATAGTAATAGTAGTAATAGCAATAGTAATAGTAGTTGAATGTAACTTTTAAATGAGTTGAAAAAAGATCCTCACTAAATGATTTGTTGTCGAATTCTTCTAGTTTCAGGGACCTGTGTTATTTTTTAAATGCTGGTGACTGGTTGAATGTAACTTTTAAATGAGTTGAAAAAATATCCTCACTAAAGATTTGTTGTCAAATTCTTCTAGTTTCGGGACCTGTGTTATTTTTAAAATGCAAGTGACTGGTTGATGTAACTTTTAAATGACTTGAAAAAATATCCGCACTAAATGATTTGTTGTCAAATTCTTCTAGTTTCAGGGACCTGTGTTATTTTTAAATGCTGGTGACTGGTTGAATGTAACTTTTAAATGAGTAGAAAAAATATCCTCACTAAATGATTTGTTGTCAAATTCTTCTAGTTTCAGGGACCTGTGTTATTTTTAAAATGCAAGTGACTGGTTGAATGTAACTTTTAAATGACTTGAAAAAATATCCGCACTAAATGATTTGTTGTCAAATTCTTCTAGTTTCAGGGACCTGTGTTATTTTTTAAATGCTGGTGACTGGTTGAATGTAACTTTTAAATGAGTAGAAAAAATATCCTCACTAAATGATTTGTTGTCAAATTCTTCTAGTTTCAGGGACCCGTGTTATTTTTAAAATGCAAGTGACTGGTTGAATGTAACTTTTAAATGACTTGAAAAAATATCCTCACTAAATGATTTGTTGTCAAATTCTTCTAGTTTCAGGGACCTGTGTTATTTTTTAAATGCTGGTGACTGGTTGAATGTAACTTTTAAATGAGTTGAAAAAATATCCTCACTAAATGATTTGTTGTCAAATTCTTCTAGTTTCAGGGACCTGTGTTATTTTTTAAATACTGGTGACTGGTTGAATGTAACTTTTAAATGAGTAGAAAAATATCCTCACTAAATGATTTGTTGTCAAATTCTTCTAGTTTCAGGGACCTGTGTTATTTTTTAAATGCTGGTGACTGGTTGAATGTAACTTTTAAATGAGTAGAAAAAATATCCTCACTAAATGATTTGTTGTCAAATTCTTCTAGTTTCAGGGACCTGTGTTATTTTTTAAATGCTGTGACTGGTTGAATGTAACTTTTAAATGAGTTGAAAAAATATCCTCACTAAATGATTTGTTGTCAAATTCTTCTAGTTTCAGGGACCTGTGTTATTTTTTAAATGCTGGTGACTGGTTGAATGTAACTTTTAAATGAGTAGAAAAATATCTCACTAAATGATTTGTTGTCAAATTCTTCTAGTTTCAGGGACCTGTGTATTTTTAAATGCTGGTGACTGGTTGAATGTAACTTTTAAATGAGTAGAAAAAATATCCTCACAAATGATTTGTTGTCAAATTCTTCTAGTTTCAGGGACCTGTGTTATTTTTTAAATGCTGGTGACTGGTTGAATGTAACTTTTAAATGAGTTGAAAAAATATCCTCACTAAATGATTTGTTGTCAAATTCTTCTAGTTTCAGGGACCTGTGTTATTTTTTAAATGCTGGTGACTGGTTGAATGTAACTTTTAAATGAGTAGAAAAAATATCTCACTAAATGATTTGTTGTCAAATTCTTCTAGTTTCAGGGACCTGTGTTATTTTTTAAATGCTGGTGACTGGTTGAATGTAACTTTTAAATGAGTAGAAAAAATATCCTCACTAAATGATTTGTTGTCAAATTCTTCTAGTTTCAGGGACCTGTGTTATTTTTTAAATGCTGGTGACTGGTTGAATGTAACTTTTAAATGAGTAGAAAAAATATCCTCACTAAATGATTTGTTGTCAAATTCTTCTAGTTTCAGGGACCTGTGTTATTTTTTAAATGCTGGTGACTGGTTGAATGTAACTTTTAAATGAGTAGAAAAAATATCCTCACTAAATGATTTGTTGTCAAATTCTTCTAGTTTCAGGGACCTGTGTTATTTTTTAAATGCTGGTGACTGGTTGAATGTAACTTTTAAATGAGTAGAAAAATATCTCACTAAATGATTTGTTGTCAAATTCTTCTAGTTTCAGGGACCTGTGTATTTTTAAATGCTGGTGACTGGTTGAATGTAACTTTTAAATGAGTAGAAAAAATATCCTCACTAAATGATTTGTTGTCAAATTCTTCTAGTTTCAGGGACCTGTGTTATTTTTTAAATGCTGGTGACTGGTTGAATGTAACTTTTAAATGAGTAGAAAAAATATCCTCACTAAATGATTTGTTGTCAAATTCTTCTAGTTTCAGGGACCTGTGTTATTTTTTAAATGCTGGTGACTGGTTGAATGTAACTTTTAAATGAGTAGAAAAATATCCTCACTAAATGATTTGTTGTCAAATTCTTCTAGTTTCAGGGACCTGTGTTATTTTTTAAATGCTGGTGACTGGTTGAATGTAACTTTTAAATGAGTAGAAAAAATATCCTCACTAAATGATTTGTTGTCAAATTCTTCTAGTTTCAGGGACCTGTGTTATTTTTTAAATGCTGGTGACTGGTTGAATGTAACTTTTAAATGAGTAGAAAAATATCCTCACTAAATGATTTGTTGTCAAATTCTTCTAGTTTCAGGGACCTGTGTTATTTTTTAAATGCTGGTGACTGGTTGAATGTAACTTTTAAATGAGTAGAAAAAATATCCTCACTAAATGATTTGTTGTCAAATTCTTCTAGTTTCAGGGACCTGTGTTATTTTTTAAATGCTGGTGACTGGTTGAATGTAACTTTTAAATGAGTAGAAAAAATCCTCACTAAATGATTTGTTGTCAAATTCTTCTAGTTTCAGGGACCTGTGTTATTTTTAAATGCTGGTGACTGGTTGAATGTAACTTTTAAATGAGTAGAAAAAATATCCTCACTAAATGATTTGTTGTCAAATTCTTCTAGTTTCAGGGACCTGTGTTATTTTTTAAATGCTGGTGACTGGTTGAATGTAACTTTTAAATGAGTAGAAAAAATATCCTCACTAAATGATTTGTTGTCAAATTCTTCTAGTTTCAGGGACCTGTGTTATTTTTTAAATGCTGGTGACTGGTTGAATGTAACTTTTAAATGAGTAGAAAAAATATCTCACTAAATGATTTGTTGTCAAATTCTTCTAGTTTCAGGGACCTGTGTTATTTTTTAAATGCTGGTGACTGGTTGAATGTAACTTTTAAATGAGTAGAAAAATATCCTCACTAAATGATTTGTTGTCAAATTCTTCTAGTTTCAGGGACCTGTGTTATTTTTTAAATGCTGGTGACTGGTTGAATGTAACTTTTAAATGAGTAGAAAAAATATCCTCACTAAATGATTTGTTGTCAAATTCTTCTAGTTTCAGGGACCTGTGTTATTTTTTAAATGCTGGTGACTGGTTGAATGTAACTTTTAAATGAGTAGAAAAAATATCCTCACTAAATGATTTGTTGTCAAATTCTTCTAGTTTCAGGGACCTGTGTTATTTTTTAAATGCTGGTGACTGGTTGAATGTAACTTTTAAATGAGTAGAAAAATATCCTCACTAAATGATTTGTTGTCAAATTCTTCTAGTTTCAGGGACCTGTGTTATTTTTTAAATGCTGGTGACTGGTTGAATGTAACTTTTAAATGAGTAGAAAAAATATCCTCACTAAATGATTTGTTGTCAAATTCTTCTAGTTTCAGGGACCTGTGTTATTTTTTAAATGCTGGTGACTGGTTGAATGTAACTTTTAAATGAGTAGAAAAAATATCCTCACTAAATGATTTGTTGTCAAATTCTTCTAGTTTCAGGGACCTGTGTTATTTTTTAAATGCTGGTGACTGGTTGAATGTAACTTTTAAATGAGTAGAAAAAATATCCTCACTAAATGATTTGTTGTCAAATTCTTCTAGTTTCAGGGACCTGTGTTATTTTTTAAATGCTGGTGACTGGTTGAATGTAACTTTTAAATGAGTTGAAAAAATATCCTCACTAAATGATTTGTTGTCAAATTCTTCTAGTTTCAGGGACCTGTGTTATTTTTTAAATGCTGGTGACTGGTTGAATGTAACTTTTAAATGAGTAGAAAAATATCTCACTAAATGATTTGTTGTCAAATTCTTCTAGTTTCAGGGACCTGTGTATTTTTTAAATGCTGGTGACTGGTTGAATGTAACTTTTAAATGAGTAGAAAAAATATCCTCACTAAATGATTTGTTGTCAAATTCTTCTAGTTTCAGGGACCTGTGTTATTTTTTAAATGCTGGTGACTGGTTGAATGTAACTTTTAAATGAGTAGAAAAAAATCCTCACTAAATGATTTGTTGTCAAATTCTTCTAGTTTCAGGGACCTGTGTTATTTTTTAAAATGCTGGTGACTGGTTGAATGTAACTTTTAAATGAGTAGAAAAAATATCCTCACTAAAATGATTTGTTGTCAAATTCTTCTAGTTTCAGGACCTGTGTTATTTTTTAAATGCTGGTGACTGGTTGAATGTAACTTTTAAATGAGTAGAAAAAATATCTCACTAAATGATTTGTTGTCAAATTCTTCTAGTTTCAGGGACCTGTGTATTTTTTAAATGCTGGTGACTGGTTGAATGTAACTTTAAAGATGAGTAGAAAAAATATATCCTGCA
>JALAJA010000154.1:116586-118635 GCA_023376005.1 Doryteuthis pealeii | reverse complement strand
GATATGCTCAGCCCAAATATATAAAAAGTTCGGCCAGAAACTGGAAAAAGATCAAAAAATAAAAATTGTTAAACAGGAGAAGTGTCTTTTGTTTTAATTCTACATGTATAAATGAAAGAATGCTGCCCAATTACACACACACACACACACACACACACACACACACATATTATATATATATATATATATATATTATATATATATATATAGGTTAAATCTTTATTATTATTGGAGAAAAGATTATATAGGGCTCAATTACTTCTGTAAGAGCTGTATTTATTTATTTATTCATATTAACTAATACAAATGAAAAGTCTGTCTAACCATTGGTTTCTGAATATCAATTTTTTCGGTGTTATTCGTCGTCAGAGACGTTGACTTTTGAAAAAATGGACAGTTTTTAAACTTTTGGTTCGTGTTTACGTGATCCGTTATTCGTTCTTGCATTTTGCTTTCGTCATTCAAAAATGTATTTTAAAAATAAAAAATAATAAATAATAAATAAAAACGGAAACATTTAAAATCATCATAAAAACACGAGACCCAATGACGACAATTAGTGATGCCGGTGAATGACGAAAGCAAAATGCAAGAACGAATAACGGATCACGTAAACACGAGCCAAAAGTTTAAAAACTGTCCATTTTTTCAAAAGTCAACGTCTCTGACGACGAATAACACCGAAAAAGTGATATTCAGAAACCAATGGTTAGACAGACTTTTTCATTTGTATTAGTTAATATGAATATATATAATATATATATATATATATATATATATATATATATATATATATATAAGTTAAAAGAAAGGAAATGAATCCGACAATACTCATATATATATATATATATATATATATATAACATCACAAAAAAATTTGTTTTTATATCTATCTATCTGTCTATATATATATATATATATGTGTGTGTGTGTGTGTGTGTGTGTGTGTGAATGAGGAAGAGTGGGCAATTTTTGTTTCATTTTCTCGTATTCCTTTTAGCCGCAAAAGACTTATTCCAATATTTGTTCTATACAACTGCATTCCGAACTACACGTAGAGAAATGAGAGTGTAGCAAGTTCTTTTCGCCTTAAATCAAAACCGAAGAGGAACAAACAGCGAGCGAACCCGGCAACAAATACAGTCAAATTCAGATGTGTACTCAACACAATGACACGAAAATACCTTAAAGATTTTCTCTCGCTTTCTCTATCCCTTTCTCTTATTCGCTCTCCCTTTATTTATATATATATATATAAGTTTGGTTTGGTTTGTTTTGTTTTACGGCATATCAACCTCAGTTGGTCATTTAATGCCGATAAAGTTTTGAAATAAATCAATTCTTAATGGATAATACAATTTTGTTAATCAACTCATGTTTTTCTACTGAACACATAGATGGGACCCTAACAAGTACTTCCACTCCGGGTCGGAGTGGACCAAGAAGCAATGGTGATGAAGGGGTGCTCCACATTCTCCAAACCTCCAGAACTGGAACCTCACCATCAGATAGAGTTTAACTTCATTCCCAGGACATGTAGACCCGCAGCCACCGCCTTCTAGCACCCATATGATAAAAAGGGGTTGGGGCTTGCAATAAGGGCAAATAGGGTTTTGAAAAAATATATTCATGCTAGGGCTTGACGTGACCAGCCGATTGATCTGAGGGGTCCTCTCCGACCGCCCGTCTAGCCCAAGATATTATATATATATATAAGAAAATACATGTATACATATATAGATACATATATATATGTGCATTTGTATATATATATATTGTATATATATATATATATATATATATATTAATGGTATACACAGGAATAACGTACTCGAGTTTCACCATAAGGATCTTCAGGGTTAAATCTACTGAATTAATCAAGATATTGATTAATTGCAGCCGATTGCACGCGTAAATACCTATACATATATATATATATATATATATACGTGCATATATACGTCCATATATGTGCATATATGTGAGCTTATGGTTATTTACTAAGCATATAGTTATTTACTAAGCGTAGCTTACATGCCACACAAGGCC
>JALAJA010000154.1:99086-104086 GCA_023376005.1 Doryteuthis pealeii | reverse complement strand
GGATAATTCAAGCGACAAATTGGCGAGATTGTATATGAAAACATTTGGGCAAAAGAAAGGGAAATCTCAAGAGAGAGAAAGTGAGTCGCAGCACAAATTAATCCATAAAAAACAATATAGACAAATTCCTAGGTTCCTGCACAAAGAAAAAGAAAGAAAAAAAAAGCTAATTAAAAAATTAAAGAAAAAAACAAAAAAAAACAAAAACAAAACAATACAAAAAATAATAACAATAATATGCACGCATTAACATCGGGCATACAATTGGTGTGAGGGTGATAGTTCTCAGATAAGAGAGAGAGAGAGAGAAAGAGAGATTCCATTATTTCTTTTTCTTTCTTTTTTCTTTCTTTCTATCTTTCTATCTTTCTTTTTTCTTTCTTTCTTTCTTTTTTCTATTTTTCTTTCATTCATTTTTCTTTAATTCTTTCTTTCATTCTTTTTATAATTCATTCTTTAATTATTTCTTTCATTGTTTATTTAATTCTTTCTTTCTTCCATACTATATTTCATTCATTCATTCGTTCATTTTTTTTTCTTTATTTAACCATTTATTATTTTTTCTTTCTTACTTTTTTCATTCTTTCATTTTTTTCTTCTTTCTTTCCCTTTTCTTTCTTTCTTTAATTAATTCATTCATTAATCCTTTCTTTCTTTTTTTTCTTTCATTCTTTCTTTCATTCATTCTTTCTTTCTTTCTTTCTTTCATTCTTTCTTTCTTTCATTCTTTCTTTCATTCATTCTTTCTTTCTTTCATTCTTTAATTAATCATTCATTACTTTTTCTTTCTTACTTTTTCATTCTTTCATTTTTCTTTTTTTTTCTTTCATTCTTTATTTCATTTATTCTTTCTTTCGTTGTTTCTTTCTTTCTTTCATTCTTTCTTCTTTCTTTCGTTGTTTCTTTCTTTCATTCTTTCTTCTTTCTTTCTTTCTTTCATTTGTTATGTACCCGTTTCTCGTCGGGTACATAAACAAGAGTCTTGTGTGTGTATGTGTGTGTGTGTGTGAGAAATTTAGAAGTGAGAGTGTGTGAAGAGAGAGAGAGAGAGAGAGAGAGAAGAGAGAGAGAGGAGAGAAGAGAGATAGATAGAGAGTGAGAGAAACAGAGAGAGAGAAGAGAGAGAGAAAGAGAGAAAAAAAGAGAAAAAGAGTGAGAGATTGAGAAGAGAGGAAAGAGAGAAAGAGAGAGAAGAGAGAGAGAGAGAGAGAGAGAGAGAGAGAGAGAGAGAGAGAGAGAGACAGAGAGACAGAGAGACTGATTAGAGACTTACTTGGTTAGGAGTTGGCCTTACTTTATCACTTGTTGACATCTTTACTCTTCCAGTTGCCATATTCCTGTCTAGTTGAGTTTTTCTAGCTGTTGCTTTTTATTAACTAAGGAAATTGAGTTCTTCTAAGGGCTTCTGTTGGACTTTGCCTGTTTAAATTATATTAAATTAAAGAACAACAAGTAATAACCCACCTAACTGTGGTACTATTAGTCGTCATGGCACCAAATGGGGTACTATTACATACCCACATCGGGCATACAATTGGTGAGAGAGTGAGTTCTCAGATATGAGAGTTATTCAGTGATAGAGAGAGATATTAGCGAGCGAGAGAGAGAGACAGAGAGACAGAGAGACTGGTTAGAGACTTACTTGGTTAGGAGTTGGCCTTACTTTATCACTTGTTGACATCTTTAACTCTTCCAGTTGCCATGTTCCCGTTTAGTTTTCTTCTAGCTGCTTTTCTTGAGTTCCTCAAAGGGATTATGTATTGGCTTTGCTTGTGTTTAATTAAATGAACTATAAGGCATTTTTCTGTTACTTGATCAAGTTTTTATTTTATCTTTATGCCCATCTCACCGAGCGGGGAGATTAGCCTCAGCAAGTCTAAACTCTTTGACGGCCAGGCTGAATCTCTAAATTCTCACCTCTCACTCATCCTTTGCCCCCTTCGCCACATATCATTTTCCTCCAACCAAAGCCATGCCACGCGTCTATGCTGGCATAATTATTCAATTTTTTCCATTACGACACACACACCACCACTCAAACTTTTCTGTAACTAATCCCTCAGACCTCCCTCATGGTTCCACTTCATGCCCATTGTGTCACACTGCTCGTATTGTGTTTCTTCAAACGCCTCGTGGGCGGTACCGAAATTAGATCAATCGACATTAGTTAGAGGGCAATCCCAGGCAGAAATAAAAATCCAAAGAGTTATCTTCCAAGGAGACTCGCTATCACCACTACTATTTATTATAGCAATGATGCCACTCAAGTATATACTTAAAAAATGCATGGATGGCATAAATTATTTTGCAAAAAATGAAAAAGAATTAGAAACCCTAGTACAGACCATTAGAATATATATATATATATATATATATATATATATATATATATAATATAGAGAGAGAGAGAGAGAGAGAGAAATAACTTTATTGTATATATATAATATATACAATAAAAGTTATATTCTCTCTTTCTCTCTCTCTCTTCTCTCTCTGTGTGTGTGTGTGTGTGTCCCTCTGTCTCTGTCTCTCTCTCTAGAGAACAGATACAGAGGGACACACACACACAACAAGAGAGAGAGAGAGAGGAGAGAGAGAGAGAGAGAGAGAGAGAGAGAGAGAGAGGAGAGAGATATAACTTTTATTGTATATATATATGTACATAAAAGTTATTCTCTCTCTTCTCTCTCTCTCTTATATATAATAATATATATATATATGAGGGTTAGTGGGGGCGTGGGAAATCTTCATTTTCGACATATCTATCTGTTGTGATGTTAGTCCCAACAGGAAAAGAATCAAGTCGAGATAGGGTAAAATAAGACAGTGTATTTACAATTAATGGTACATGTACGACTAGCTTGTCGTTAACGGGAACAGTACAACCTTTCCACTCGGTGTCTCACTATTTATTGTGAGAACCGGTGCATGTTCTCCACTGTAGGAACGGCCGGTACAACACTATCTTTAACTTTTCTTTATATATTTCCTTTGTCAATACTTTACCCAATTAAATGAAGTATGAATTAAACCAGATATTCATATTTTTCCAAGGTTGCCAAGGTGCATCAAGGCTGCACAACTGGTTCTCAACATATTGATATCAGATTATCATATGTTTAGCGGAAAGACCTTTTAAAATGTATTGAAATTAAAAGATAAGTGTGCCAAGGTCAACTGTAATAAGGTGTCACCATGTAAACATTGTCGAGAACAGTAAAAGTGATAAAAAACACTAAATATAATAATGTACAGGGAGATACAAATTCACTAACTCACAAGAAAGATAAACCACCTTAATGTAACATGGATGACATAACAATTTTTGCAAAACATGAAAAGAATTAGAGAGGCCTAATACAAAACTATTAGAATATATGCCAGGATATAGGGATGGAATTTGGAATTGAAAATGTGCTCTGTTAGTAAGAAACGGGTTTTAATATCAATTAAATGGAACGGAATAAACTGCCAAATCAAGACACTATACAACTCACTTGATGAAATGAAAAGCTACAATATATTAGGAATTTTAAAAGCAGACAATATCAAGCAAGCAAAGAATGAAAGGAAAAGTTAAAAAAGAATAACCCTCAGGGGGACAAGAAGCTCTAGAAACCATTCTTCAGTGAATCTTAACAAAGGAATCAATACATTATAATAATTAATCCCCATTATAAGATACTGCAGACGCATTCCTTAAAAATGGACAAAAGAAGAAATCAAACAGATTGAGCCAAAGGAACGAGAAAATTAATGACCATTGCACAAGGCTCTTCACCCTGTCTGATTTCTTCTTTTGTCCAATTTTAAGAAATGGTGCCTGAGTATCTTATAATGGGGATTAATTAAATTATAAATGTATTGATTTCCTTTGTTAAGTTTCCACTGAAGAATTTGGTTTCTAGGAGCTTTCTTGTCCCCTGAGGTATTCTTTTTAACTTTTCTTTCATTCTGCTTGCTTGATATTGTCCTGCTTTTAAAATTTCCTAAGTATTTGTAGCTTTCATTTTCATCAAGTGAGTTGTAATAGTGTCTTGATTTGGCAGTTGTATTCCGTCGCAATTAATTGATATTAAACCCCGTTTTCTTCTAACAGAGCACATTTTTTCAATTCCAAAATTCCATCCTATATCATGGCTATATATTCTAATAGTTTTATTAGGCTCTCTAATTGCTTTTTTCATGTTTTGGCAAAAAATTGTTATGTCATCCATGTACTAAGGTGGTTTTTCTTTTCTTGTGAAGTTAGTGAATTTGTTCTCCCTGTACATTTTATTATTAGTGTTTTTTTATCAACTTTACTGTCTCGACAATGTTTTACATGGTGACACCTTATACAGTTGACGCTTGGCACACTTATCTTTTAATTTCAATACATTTTAAAGGTCTTTCCGCTAAACATATGATAATCTGATATCAATATTGTTGAGAAGCCAGTTGTGCAGCCTTGATGCACCTTGCACCTTGGAAATAATATTCTGGTTTAATTCATATTCATTTAATTGGGTAAAGTATTGACAAAAGGAAATATATAAAGAAAAGTTAAAGATAAGTGTTGTACCGCCGTTCTACAGGGAGAACATGCCACCGGTTCTCACAAAAATAGTGAGACACCGAGTGGAAAGGTTGTACTGTCCGTAAGCGACAAGCTAGTCGTACATGTACCATTAATTGTAAATACACTTGTCTTATTTTACCCTATCTCGACTTTTTGACGTTCCTTTCACTGTTGGGACTAAATCAACAACAGATAGATATGTCGAAAATGAAGATTTCGCCCACGCCCCACACCCTCATATATATATATATTAATTATAAGAGAGAGAGAGAGAGAGGAATAACTTTTATTGTACATATATATATCAATAAGTTATAATTCTCTCTCTCTGCTCTCTCTCTCTCTCTCTCTCTCTCTCTCTCTCTCTCTTCGTCTCTCTCTCTCTGTGTGTGTGTGTGTCCCCTCTGTATCTGTCTCTAGGAGAGAACGAGACAGAGGG
>JALAJA010000154.1:82889-98986 GCA_023376005.1 Doryteuthis pealeii | reverse complement strand
GAGATTCCTTTCCACTCCGTGTCTCACTATTATTGTGAGAACGGTGCATGTTTCACTGTTAGGAGGCGCGGTACACACTATCTTAACTTTTTCTTTATATATTCCTTTTGTCATACTTTAGCCCAATTAAAATGAAGTATGAATTAAACGCAGATATTCATTTTCAGGTTGCCAAGGTGGCATCAAGGCTGACAACTGGTTCTCAACATATTGATATAGATTATTCATATGTTTAGCGGAAAGAACTTTTAAATGTATTGAATTAAAAGATAAGTGTGCCAAGGTCAACTGTAATAAGGTGTCACCATGTAAACATTGTCGAGACAGTAAAGTGATAAAAACACTAATAATAATAATGTACAGGGAGATACAAATTCACTAACTCACAAGAAAAGATAAACCACCTTATGTACATGGATGACATAAATTTTTGCAAAAAATGAAAAAGAATTAGAGAGCCTAATACAAACTATTAGAATATATAGCCAGATATAGGGATGGAATTCAGAATTGAAAAATGTGCTCTGTTAGTTATAAAATGGGGTTTTAATATCAATTAATGGACGGAATACAACTGCCAAATCAAGACACTATAAACTCACTTGATGAAAATGAAAGCTACAAATACTTAGGAATTTTAAAAGCAGACAATATCAAGCAAGCAGAAATGAAAGGAAAAGTTAAAAAAGAATACCTCAGGGGGACAAGAAAGCTCCTAGAAACCAAATTCTTCAGTGGAAATCTTAACAAAGGAATCAATACATTATAATTAATTAATCCCCATTATAAGATACTCAGGACCATTCTTAAAATGGACAAAAGAAGAAATCAGACAGATTGACCAAAGGACGAGAAAATTAATGACCATGCACAAGGCTCTTCACCCTAGAGACGATAGAGATAGATTATATGTGTCAAGAAAGGAAGGGGGAAGAGGTATTGCCAACATAGATGACTAGGTAGAAACCACAATCCAATAACTTGAAGATTACACAAGTAGGAGCAAAGACAAATTACTTATGGCGACCAATATTAGTAGAAGTGACAGATGGACAAACAGAAAAACAACAAAGACTAGAAAACAAAAATGGGAAGAAAAACAATTATATGGACACTTCAAACGACAAATCGAAGAGGTTGCACATGAAAAGACTTGGACATGGTTAAGAAAAGGAAACCTCAAAAGAGAAACAGAATCATTAATAATTGCTGCACAAAATAATGCCATAAGGACAAATTATATCAAAGAACAAAATAGTAAATGTAGACTATGCGGTAATAGAAATGAGACTGTAAACCATATACTCTGCGAATGTAGCAAACTAGCACAACGAGAATTCAAAACTAGACACGACTGGGTTGGGAAGCTGATCCACTGGGAATTATGCAAAAGATTTAATTTTGACCATACAACAAAATGGTATATGCATAAACCAGAATCTGTTCTTGAGAACGAAACGCATAAAATTCTCTGGGATTTTGAAATAAAAACGGATAACTTTATCTCAGAAAGAAGACCAGAGTGTTGATAAACAAAAAAGAAAGAACTTGTCAACTGGTGGATTTTGCAGTTCCAGCAGATCACAGGGTGAAGCTAAAGGAAAATGAAAAAAATGGACAAATACCTCGACCTTGCCAGAGAACTGAAAAAGTTATGGAATAAGAAAGTCAAAATGATACCAATTGTAGTTGGTGCATTTGGAACGGTCCCACAGAGATTGGAAAAGTGTTTGGAAAATCTGGAAATCAGAGGAAGGATTGAAACCATTCAAGATTCATGGAAGAGATTTTTGCTTATATTCATTAAAATAAAACCAAACAGTTAGAAATCAATAATACTAAGTACATATTTAATAAAATCACATTTTTAATATCAATATGCAAATTAGCCTTCCCATTCACACTGTAAACCGTTATTTTGTTGTATATATAAATACAATTGCATGTTATTTGTATGTAGATATGGTCAACAGTGGCTTCGGCCTCTGGACCATTGCTATAATTAACAGCGTCGATCCCAGGGGGCCATCCCCCCAGGCAACACCTGCCCCCTCGATTTAAAGGGGCAGGGCTGGGTTTATTGCCCAGTGCCTGGGGCGCCCCCTTGAGGGGGAATGCCGACGGGATCGACGCAATTTTTCACCTGCCACTCCATGAGCTTCGGCTTGTGGGTGGTCCCACGTTAATAGGGACTTTGTGCCTGACCCGTACAAGTGGGGTACGCGGTAAATACTATGTAGATATGGACGACAATAATAAAAAGGTGAAGCAATTTTATTAATAATTGAGGTTTAAATATAAATAAAATCATGGAGAATGTGATGTAAATAACTATGTTAATTGTGACTCGATTAGTAATATAGTTTCGGTTACAGATAGAAAAATACACAATCTCCATTATAATAAGATTATTATTGGGACCGTTAAAATAAATATGAAAATCTCATTAGATACATACATTTTGGTTAATTTGAGTTATGAATTACATTAACAATTTTTATATCAATAATGAAAAAGACTTCACGCAAGAAAACCACATGAAGCAGGTGATATCCCACATAAACTATTAAATATACAGAATAGGCAGATGATGTAGCGTTTTTTGCAAATAAACCTGCACAAGCCGAATCACTTCTGCGTAGCCTAGACAAGCAAGAAGCATACGATCTAGGTAGTAATATCTCATCTACATATATTTTAAACAGAGGTCATACGACCTCTGTTTAAAATCAGGTAAAACGGAATTCATGCGTTTTAAACAAGATGGATATATCTACACACTGAATAGCAAGACTGCGAAATTAGTAGACCAGTTCACATACCTAGGTAGTAATATCTCATCTACAGAAAGCAATGTCAATTACAATGGTTGTTATGAATTCAATAAGTTTATGTGAGAGAAACCCGGGTCTGTGTTTACCAGTATGAATTTGTAGTGGTAACCCGCCATTTTCTTGGTTAAGACAATGGTTTGTTAATGGAAGAGGCATAACGCATATTGCGCATGCGTAGTGTGTGTGTGTTTCGTTCCCGCGTCCTCAAGGGAATTGCTCATGAATATTCATAAGAGCTGAGATTTGAAGTGATTAACGTGTAATGAATAAACAAGAAGGAATTAAACAATCGTTCAGTCGTTCAAGGATTTTCCATCCTCTAATATCGCACCACCAACCCACCCCTCGCCGTTAGAATGGACATGTCGAGTTTGTCAGAAAAAAATTTTTAATTCTATTCGGTCAGATCTATCCATGGCTTTGGGGGTGTTGTGTGGGTGACAGTAAAGGTTTCTTCATGGGTAAAGATGGTTGAAAGATTATGTACATGTGAATATGCTCTAAGACATGCGCAGATCTATCTTCTATCTATCTATCTATCTATCTATCTGTCTGTCTGTCTGTCTGTCGATCTTAGTATTTTCATATACATCTATCAATCTATCTATCTCTTTATATATATATACTAGCAAATATATGCTATAAAATATCATATTAAATTAGAAAGGCCAATGAAACTGAATAAAAATGCAGATAACATGATTTGGAACAGAGGGGGTATGATTGAAAAATAGAACAACTTTGAAAGTAACTCTTCCATCATTTTCAATTACTCCTATTCCTAATTTAACTATTTAGTTAAAATAGGAAGTAAAGAATAATATTACAGTTATTTCTTTTTGTTAAGGATTTTTTTTAAGATTTATTTGAAGAGAATTTTTTGCCTCATATTCAATGATGTACATATGAATATGCTCTAAAGACATACACGCACATGCACAGATCTATCTATCTATCTATCTATCTATCTATCTTAAACTTAGTATTTTTATATCCGGCTTAGCTCAGTCGGTAGAGCATTCGGCTAGGAATCACAAGGTTCCTGGTTCGATACTAGTCCCCGCCAACTTAAAGTATGAGTAGCACAGAGATCTGTGCGGTAAGGTGAGGAGCTGATGGTAGGTGTGCGCGCCCACCTCAGACGCTAAAAATAATCTCCTTGGTCTAGCGCTAGTGAAAAGGGGATATACTCCCTCGCTGTCTGGCTGATACCGACTTTACTTTACTTTTACTTTATAAGTATTTTAAAACTATTTTTTAAACCATTATTGAACACGATAAATCAAAATAAATTCATCTTAACTTTTCGTGGAAATTTGGACGATTTTTAATGTATAAATTGTATTAAAATTGGTTTTTAAATACACCCTGAAAAAAGTTTGCTTTGTCTTTGAGTTTGTGAGGATTTTTCTATTTAACCCATAGATGGGACCCTAACAGGTACTACCACTCCCGGTCAGAGTGGACCAGGGAGCAATGGTGATGAAGGGGTGCTCCACATTCTCCAAACCTCCAGAACTGGAACCTCACCATCAGATAGAATTTAACGTCATTCCCAGGACATGTAGACCCGCAGCCACCGCCTTCTAGCACCCATATGATAAAAAAGGGTTTGGGGCTTGCCATAAGGGCAATAGAGTTGGGAAAATCATATAGGTGCTAGGGCTTGACGTGACCAGCCGATTGATCGGAGGGGCCTCTCCGACCGCCCGTCTGGCCCAAAATAGGGCCAAAGTGGAGTATTGCATGGACTGCTCATCCACCAAGACTCCCTCCTTAAGCATCACGGGTCGCCACCCACGGCCAACAGGTGGCCCCATTTGGGGGAATCTTTATTCTAGGATAAGACTGATGATATATATATAATATATATATATATATATATATATATATATTATATATATATAATAATGGAGATTCGAACAAAAACAACGTCACTGATTACGTCACACTACCTAAAACGTCATAACGTAGAATAAATACACTCAAAATTTGAGCATGCAATGTTAGACAGTCCTCATTGTTTTTTTAAACAAGTTTTAATAAATATGAATTTGTGGGGATTAAAAACAAATAAGAAGAAAGAGCCAACTTTATTGGGGACAAGATACCAGTACAAACGAATTTAACTTAGCCCCATTAGTTTAAACTAGCGGGTCACCACTCTGATCATTCGACCTGTGTACACTCGGGAAATTACGTGTTTTGACGAGATTTGACCGATTGATCTGCTAAAGATTAAAAATCTTTTGTAACTTACAAACTTCTTTCTCTTCTTCATCTCACCTTTAAAAAGAAAGAAAAAATAGAATCCTATTCCTAACAGGACTCTCTCGTTAAAGACTCACTCGCCATTCTCTGTTTACCGACAGACTATTCGAAAATATTTGTTTCTGGAAACGTATTTGTGTTCCTTGTACAGCTATCTCTTATATTTTGGTTCAATATAACATTTCCTCGTTTGGAACTAAAACAAAGATAAAAAAAATAAATAAATAAAAAAATAAGAACGAAAAAAAAAGACTTCTTTTTTAGGCTAAGCAGGAAATTTAAATGTGAAATCACTTTGTTTGTTTATAAAGACGAAAAAAAAAAAAAAAAAAAACATAGAAAAGAATTTTAAAGTTTTTTAAGTCAATGAATTGAAAACAAAATGGCGGCAAGCTACTCTCAGTTTTTTAGCCAATCAGCGTCTCTGTACATTAGCACTTCCGGTGAAGCTTCATTGCACTTTTGAATCGCTTGATTTGTCTCGCCTCATTCGTATTATTTGACAGTGGATCGATTGAATTATTTTTATTTTCTTTTTTTATTTTTTTTTTTTTTTATAGAATGAGCTATTTTTTTTTTTTTTTTTTACAATTCCTCCCACCGACCACCCAACCGTCTACATCTTCTTGGGGTGACTTATCGCTCGTCTCCAGCCCAGACTCTCCTATTAATGGAAACCAGTATTGTTGTTAATAGAACACCATATTGACTACCTATAAAAAAAAAAATCTCGAAGAAAAAAAAATGGAGTCATTCATTAGCTGGTCAGATATTTAGTGAGACTAATTAAAATGTCTCCCGAAAAAAAAAAGGACGAAAAAAATCTTTTCTGCAAGTTCTAAATCATTAAAAAAAATGGCGGACGAGGCACTCGGCGTGATCTAGTATTACTGCGCATGTGCACAATTTGTCATTGACACTATGTTTCGTATTGTAAGAGGGGGGGTAGGGGTGGGTGTGGGTGTTTCTCACGTTTTGATTATTCGAGTGACTTCATATGAAAATTAGTTTGTTGTAAAGATTGATGTTGAAGATTGGATGGTTGAGATATATAAATAAGGGAGAAAGAAGAGGTTAATGAATGTTAGAAGAAGAAGAAGAAGAAGAAGAAGAAGAAGAAGAAGAAGAAGAAGAAGGGATAAGAAAGAAAGAGAAGAAGAAGAAGAAGAAGAAAGAAGAGAGAAGAAGAAGAAGAAGAAGAAGAAGAAGAAGAAGAAGAAGAAAGAAGAAGAAGAAGAAGAAGAAGAAGAAGAAGAAGAAGAAGAAGAAGAAGAAGAGAAGAAGAAGAAGAAGAAGAAGAAGAAGAAGAAGAAGAAGAAGAAGAAGAAGAAGAAGAAGAAGAAGAAAGAAGAAGAAGAAGAAGAAGAAGAAGAAGAAGAAGAAGAAGAAGAAGAAAAGAAGAAGAAGAAGAAGAAGAAGAAGAAGAAGAAGAAGAAGAAGAAGAAGAAGAAGAAGAAAGAAGAGATGAAGAAGAGAAAGAAGAAGAATAAGAATAATATAATAAGAATAAGAAGAAGAAGAAGAAGAAGAAGAAGAAGAATAAGAAGAATAAGAAGAAGAAGAAGAAGAAGAGAGAAGAAGAAGAAGAAGAAGAAGAAGAAGAAGAAGAAGAAGAAAAAAAAGAAGAAGAAGAAGAAGAAGAAGAAGAAGAAGAAGAAGAAGAAGAAGAAATGACAGACTGCCCCTACCTTATATAAGTTAGGCTACTATATATATATATATATATATATATATATATATATATATACCATCTCTGCCCATCCCTTCTATCAGCTAGTCTATGATAAACGTTACACTATTCTATAATAACATACATTTGTAATCCTATCATAAATTTACTTTATGTGAATTTTCATAAAGATTTTAAAAGAAGTTGCTAATGAATGAATTTCACTATATTATTCGTTTTTAATTTGATTTGTATTTTCAATATAGATATTCAAATTTAGTTGTCAACAAATTATTGGGTGTAAATGTAAAAATAATCTCATTTTCCTTAATTGTTCATTTAGCAGTTGCTTAGCAACGAGATTAGAATTGTTTATATTTATCGTAAAATTATCTGAACAAAAGAAGAAAATTAATTCTTTTCTTGTTAGAAATTCACTCAATATATCTCGATGTAAATTGGTCTTTGTTTGTATTAAAAAGTAACAAGTAATTTTCCTAGTCTAAAACTTTAAAAAAATCTATTTCATTTAACTCTTTTACGGCGAAATTAAACATATTCAGAAATATTTGACTGAACACCGTGAATGTTATGTGTTTGTAATTTTTCGATGAGGCTTGATGTGAAAAATCTTGATTTTTCAAACTGTTGTCTTCAATTTTAATCATACAACGAGTGATAACACATGCGATACCCTGCCCTCATCAGCCGCAAACCAGGAGTGATAAGTTTCGGTAGGTAAAGGCCTTACTGCCACTCCTATCGCCACCAAGCAGCTTTTGCCACGAGACATAGCATTAAAAAAAAAACAAAAAAAAAACATCATAGGAAACAAGACACACAGTGTTATATAGCGACTTCAAATTCACGCTGCTAAATCGTGTATCTGTATACGTTGCGGGTATATATGGTCACGTAGCGAAGTATGTAGTAGTCGGCTACTACCGACTACTGGACTTCAATAAACAACAGATACGTATATACAAAAAATAGGACCCTTCTTTATTTCTCTTCGGCGTGTAGGTAGGTGAGGGGCGTATAGCTTCACAATGAAAATGCCGGTGGCTGGCGAAGACGGCGACAAGTGTTCACAGTGGAAAATGCCAGAGGGTTGACGGGAGACCGAGATGATGCTATCGGCTGTTTGCTGGGGTCTCTCTGACTGACTGTCGACTCGAACCATCTGGCCTTTATAGCGATAGATACTCTAGTAGGGTGACAGTTAATTGAGGGGATTAATGGTCTACCTGGGTTATTTATCTTAAGTTTTGGGGTAGAGGAAGTAGCTTCCTTTTTTCGAGTATCATATAGTACCTAAATATTGAGAATGGAATTATCTTTTTTCCAATAATAATATCTGACAAAAGCACAGAAAAGAGAATAAATGAGATCACATAGGACTTGCTAATTCAACCAAGCAATTGCTTATAACTCTGTTTACCTTGTATCTTTGCTTGGTAAACCTTTTCCTCTATCCTTGATACTTGTGTTTATTCCTTTTATTTATCTGGTAACTTTGATACTCGAGTTACAGGGATGAAAAAACTTGAATGATCTTGGCCAAATTGAGTTTAAAAACTTTTCCAGGATTACCCTAACCCTTCCTGAAAGTTTGCAATTTGGCCAAGAATAGCAGCGTCTTTGTAGTATAGACAGGTGGACATTATTTTGTGAATTATGATAAGAGACACTTAAAATGTAAAAAAATAATAAATAATTAATTTTTTGGAGATTTCTTTTTTACTCATTTCGATAATTATTTAATTGGCTATTATCTTATAAAAGAAAAAATTATACATCGTTTTTTTTTCTGCTTAAAAAGTGGGGGGAGGTACATTTTCAATCGAGTTTTTCTTCAAAACTTATTACTTTTGGCGCCTAAAATAAGTTTTGCATTAAATAGATATTGATTTCTAGAATCTAAAAATATAACATTTTAAACTTACCATCAGGATTTTCATATTTTAAATGAATTTTATATATTAATTTTTCATAGAAAAATACTAAATTAAAATTTTGAAATAAAATAACTAATACATTATAAAATTCATTAATTGATAAATTAATACTGAAAATTTCATTAAAATCGGATAATTACCTGATTTTTGGTAATTTTTTTTCAATCGCGAATGTTACATTCAAATTGTAAACAAGCTCTTTAAAATCCTTGAAAAATAACGTTAATGGCGGATCGCGTCGAAATTGACCAAAACAAATTGCTTTAAATGTATTAAAAATAAACTGTATATGTAATGATATTTTTCTTTTTTTAATGATGGTCATTATGTTACTACTTATCGATTTAGACGAAAGTTTGACCTTAAATAATTGATTTAATTAATTTTAACTCGTTTTTAAAAACGTAGCAAACGATTTTTTGGGCCACCCTAGTATTTTAAATAGGAGACATTAATTTTTTCTTTTGAGATTTTCTTTTTTAGATATAGATTTTAATGGGACATCCTGTGAGGATCCATCTTGGGATTCAACAATAATAGATCTGCGAGACTACCTTTTTACCTCTACCCAGGCGACACCGGTAGCAGCTTCTAGTTTTTGATAAAATCGGAACTGTCATTTGAATCTTAAAAAATAAAAATAAAAAAAAAAATTACCGAGCCTGAAAGATTTCTGTCGGCCATAAGGTGCGATTTATGGACATAGATATGGAGATGACGACCGAGTTGATAAACGTTCTTGCTAATTTGTCTTCCTTCTCGTTTCTCGTCAGAAAACACAGACATCAAAACGAGGCCATCAGAACATTAACACCGGAAGTTAAAATGTTTTCCTATTCATTTTTTCGTTTATTTTTTCTTTTGGGTTTTTCTTTTCTGAATACTTGGACTTTAACGGAACGCTTGGGCATTCAACTAACGGATTAGATTTATAAAAAGATATAAACAAATAAAAGCAAAGACGCTGATATTCAAGGGAGATAAATCGGTTTATTCATGGGATTAACAAGGCGAAAACGAGGGCGGGAAATCTGATCGATGTTTTACAAGGAAACCATACAATTTGGGAAGCCATTTTAGTTTGGTTTTGTAGAGTTTTTTAAAATTCTTTTTATAGTTTTTTCTTTGTTTTTTTTTCTTTCAGAATTTTACCCTCTTTCTTTTCTTTTAGTATTTTTTTCTTACTTTCTCTCTTTCTTTTCCCCTTTTATTTCTTTGGTTAGCTCAGTCGGTAGAGCGTTCGGCTAGAAACCACAAGGTTCCTAGTTCGATACCAGTCTACGCCCACTCGTATGAGTAGCACAGGGATCTGTGCGGTAAAGTAAGGAGCTGACGGTAGGTGTGGCGCTCCACCTCAGACGCTAAAATAATCTCCTTGGTCTAGCGCAAGTGAAAAGGGGATAGACTCCCTCGCTGATTGGCTGATACCGACCTTAAGCCACCCCGACGACTTTACTTTTTACTTTCTTACCTTCAGTATTTTTCTTTCTTTTTTCCTTCCTTTCTTTCTTGCCTTCAGTATTTTTCTTTATTTTCCCCGTTTTTTATTTCTTTAATTCAGTAGGTTTCTTTCTTTATTCCTTTCTTTCTTTCTTTCTTTCTTCTTCTTTCTTCCTTTCTTTCTTTCTTTCTTTTTTCCTTCCTTTCTTTCTTGCCTTCAGTATTTTTCTTTATTTTCCCCGTTTTTATTTCTTTAATTCAGTAGGTTTCTTTCTTTCTTTCTTTCTTTCTTTCTTTCTTTCTTTCTTTCTTTCTTCTTTCTTTCTTTCTTTCTTCCTTTCTTTCTTTCTTTCTTTCTTTTTTCCTTCCTTTCTTTCTTGCCTTCAGTATTTTCTTTATTTTCCCCGTTTTTTATTTCTTTAATTCAGTTTTCTTTCTTTCTTCTTTCTTTCTTTCTTTCTTTCTTTCTTTTCTTTCTTCTTTCTTTCTTTCTTTCTTTCTTTCTTTCTTTCTTTTTCCTTCCTTTCTTTCTTGCCTTCAGTATTTTCTTTATTTTCCCCGTTTTTTATTTCTTTAATTCAGTAGGTTCTTTCTTTCTTTCTTTCTTTCTTTCTTTCTTTCTTTCTTTCTTTCTTTTTCCTTCCTTCCTTCCTTCCTTTCTTTCTTTCACACACACTATTGTAGTGTGTAAAAGCACGTACATCGTGAATGTTGTATTTCTTTCATTCGTTTTTTCCTTCTTTCTTTCTTTCTTTCTTTCTTTCTTACTTTAATAAATTTCCTTCATTATTTCTTTCTTTCTTTCTTTCTTTCTTTCACAAATTATGTAAATATCCTTCAATATATCTATCAATCACGCTCCTCGTGAATGTTGTATTTCTTTCATTCGTTTTTTCTTTCTTTCTTTCTTTCTTTCTTTTAGTAAATTTCCTTCTGTATTTCTTTCTTTCTTTCTTTCATTCTTTCTTTCTTTCCTACTTTTAGTAAATTTATTTCATTATTTCTTTCTTTCTTTCTTTCTTTCCTATTTTTAGTAAATTTCCTACATTATTTCTTTCTTTCTTTCTGTCTTTCCTTTCTTTCTTTCTTTCTTTCTTTCTTTCTTTCTTTCATTCATTCTTTCTTTCTTTCTTTCATTCATTCTTTCTTTCTTTCTTTCTTTTTTCCTACTTTTAGTAAATTTCCTTCATTATTTCTTTCTTTCTTTCTTCTTTCTTTCTTTCTTTCATTCTTTCTTTCTTTCTTTTAGTAAATTTCCTTCATTATTTCTTTCTTTCTTTCTTTCTTTCCTATTTTTAGTAAATTTCCTACATTCTTTCTTTCTTTCTTTCTTTCTTTCTTTCTTCTTTCACACATTATATAATATCTATCAATATATCTATCAATCACGCAGTTCGTGAATTTTGTATTTCTTTCATTCTATTTTTTTCTTCTTTTTTTTCTTTCTCTCTTTTTTTCTTCCACCTTTTCCTTTCTTTCTTCTTTTTTCTCTTCTTCCTCTTCTCATTTTAATCAGAATTTATTTATTTTTCTTTCAATCTTCCTATTTTCCTCTTCTCTTTCTTTCCAGCTATTAAAATGGCGTCGTTTACAACAAAAAATGTGGATCATCGAATTTGAATTATGGAAATGTATCATTGGATCTTTGACAGAGATAAATCGATTTTAATTAACACAGAACCTTATTGTCTCAGTGATAAATATACAAACGGCTAGGTTGGTGAGGTTCAGTTTTAAGAAAGTAAAGTAATGTCGGAGTGGCCTAAAGTCGGTATCAACCAATCAGCGAGGGAGTCTATCCTCTTTTCACTAGTGCTAGACCCAGGAGATTGTTTTTGTGATTGAGGTGGAGCACCACACCTACCACCCCCATATTCCACAGTTTTACAACTCCCTGGCCAATTATTAACTTGTAGTAGTATTAATATTTAAAAGTCGTCGAGGTGGCCTAAAGTCGGTATCAACCAATCAGCGAGGGAGTCTATTCCCTTTTCACTAGCGCTAGACCAAGGAGATTGTTTTTGATTGAGGTGGAGCGCCACACCTACCACCACCATATTCCACAGTTTTACAGCTCCCTGGCCAAATATTATCTTGTAGTAGTACTAATAGTCAAAAGTCGTCGGGGTGGCCTAAAGTCGGCATCAACCAATCAGTGAGGGAGTCTATACCCATTTCACTAGCGCTAGACCAATGAGATTGTTTTTGTGATTGAGGTTAATCGCCACACCTAACACCCCGATATTCCACAGTTTTACAGCTCCCTGAACAAGTATCAATCTTTAGTAGTACTAATACTCAAAAGTCGTCGGAGTGGCCTAAAGTCGGTAGGAAAGAATTGGTGCATCAAGGGTTGCCACAAACCCAATCAACGACCGACCTCAGGAATATTGAATTCAGAGTTATCCCTCTCCTAGACTGGTTACCTATCCAAGGCTGAAGGGCACAGTCTGCCTTACTATTTAACCCATAGCTGGAGGGAGAATATATGGATTCATACATTTCCCAAGGGTATTAGCGCTATGTGAAATGCTAACAGCTTTGTCTAGGAATTGAACTCGAATCGACGAGTCCATTTTCACATATAAAACACACACACAACACACACACACACACACACACATATATATATTATATATATATATATATATATATATATATGAAAGGTAAAATGGATATGAACCGACATTATGTGTAGAAAGT
The DNA here is from genome assembly GCA_023376005.1 of Doryteuthis pealeii. NCBI lineage: Eukaryota > Metazoa > Mollusca > Cephalopoda > Myopsida > Loliginidae > Doryteuthis > Doryteuthis pealeii. Next base: position 86,111 of record JALAJA010000154.1, on the reverse strand, counting down.
TTCGTAGAAAAAAACAACAACAAGCTGTTTAAAGTTTTGCTGACAGAAATCTGTTTCGACCATATGAAGAGGTCTTTATCAAAGCAACATTGTAAACGAAAAACGAAATAAATATATCATTAATCACGAGGCACAGAACGCTCTCGATCAGTACCGGAATTTTCAAATAATTTAAAAAAATGCGTATTTTATTTTAAAAATAAAATAAATTATCTCATTACTTGTATATCCTATCAATCCACCTATCAAAGTATATTTGTATATATATTTCTTTATCCCCCTCCCCATCTTTCTCTTTATCTCGAAAACCTTCTCATCGAACACGGGAGCCTTAATTTAATCCTTAATTATTTTGGACACTACGCCCCCGTCTCTAGTGGACGGAAATGTGCCAGCATAGTGTAAAAAGAAAAGAAAAGAAATTAAACGAATACATTTTTATCACTGTAACTCTACAGGGACTGAAGAATTAGCCTTTCGGAAAATAAGAATATATTTCTAACCACTGTGGAGTTTTAAATGTAAAAATGAATTCCTAAAAGAAAGAAATATTATAACATTTAATTCGTTCATGATTTATTAATTTTGATCTTTGTATCTAAAAAAAAAAGACACACATGTCCACACACAAAGATACACACACATACACAGAGACAGACATACATACATACATACATACATACACGCACAAAGAGACAGACACACACATACATTCATACATACACAGAGACCGACACACACAATACATACACACATACATACACAGATAGACACACACATACACACACAAAGATAGACACACACATCAACACACAAAGATAGACATATAGACATACACACAGGTAGACACACATACATACATACATACATACAGAGACATACACGCACAAAGAGACACACAGACATACATACATACATATATACACAGAAACCGACACACACATACATACACACATACATACATACACAGATAGACACACACACACACACACACACACACACACCCAAAGATAGACACACACATCAACACACAAAGATAGACATACAGACATACACACAGATAGACACACACATACATACATACATACATACATACAGAGACACACACACATACATACATACATACACAGAGACCGACACACACATACATACACACATACATACATACACAGATAGACACACACACACATCAACACATAGACATACACACATAGACACAGATAGACACACATACATACACAGAGACAGATACACACATACATTCATACATACACAGAGATAAACACTCACGTACATACACACATACATACATACACAGATAGACACACACACATACACACACAAAGATAGACACACGTCCACACACAAAGATGGACACACACATACACACAAAGATTGACACACACATACACACACATACATACACACACATACATACTTACATATATTTACCAACCCCTCCGCACGAGCTGGATATGACACAAGGTGAATTACTTAAGTGGAGTTCAACAGGTTTGAATTCAGACTTTTCCTTCTCCTAGACCGGTTGCCTAACCAAGGTCAAAGCGCCCAGTCCGCCCTACTATTTACCCATAGCTGGAGGGAGAATAGGATTCATACCTTTCCCAAGGGTATTAGCGTTAAGTGAAAATGCAACGTCCAGGATTTGAACTCGGGACAACGAGTCCATTTCCCATGACTTTAACCATTACACCACGCGCTTCCTAATACATACATACATACATACATACACAAAGATAGATACACATCCATACACAAAGATAGACACACACATCCACACACAAAGATAGTCACACACACATACACACAGCAGGATAGACACACGCATACATTCAGATATACACACATACATAAGCCCCAAGATAGACACACATACATACACACATACATATATACATACATAGACACACACACATACACACACAGAGATAAACACACATCCACACACAGAGATAGACACACATCCACACACAAAGATAAACACACATCCACACACAAAGATAGACACACATCCACACACAAATATACACACATACATACGCCCCAAGATAGACACACATACATACACACATACATATATACATACATACATACATACACAAAGATAGACACACACATCCACACACAAAGATAGACACACGTGCATACAAATATACACACATACATACCCCCAAGATAGACACACATACATACACACATACATATATACATACATAGACACACACACATACACACACAGAGATAAACACACATCCACACACAGAGATAAACACACATCCACACACAAGATAGACACACATCCACACAAAAAGATAGACACACACATCCACACACAAAGATAGACACACATCCACACACAAATATCACACATACATACGCCCCAAGATAGACACACATACATACACACATACATTATACTAGAACATACATACATACACAAGATAGACACACACATCCACACACAAAGATAGACACACGCATGCATACAAATATACACACATGCATACGCCCCAGATAGACACACATACATACACACATACATATATACATACATAGAACACACACACATACACACACAGAGATAAACACACACACACACAGAATAGAACACATCCAACACAAAGATAGACACATCCATCCACACACAAAGATAGACACACATGCATACAAATATACACACATACATACGCCCCAAGATAGACACACATACATACACACATACATATATACATACATACATACACAGAGATAGACACACACACATACACACACAGAGATAGACGCACATCCATATTTGTGAATAAAGGTTAAATTTCTTTCTAAAAATGATTATATATTTATCACTCTAACTCAACTGGGAATTAAGAAGTTAATATGAATTATTGTCACTTTTTTTATATTTTCCCACCAGTTTCTCCATTTAAACCTTTTAATATTTCACACTTTAACATCTTTTAACCTTTAATCACTTACCGATGAAAGGTATCGGTCGAAAGGCACCTACAGTTTATGTTATATATATATTTATATATATATATATATATATATATATATATATATCTTAGAAAGGATGTTAAATCTCAACACCGTAATTCCATAATAAATGTATTTCGACCAAAATTGGGGCCTATATAAATCTGAGTTGATTTAATGTAACTCCCCAAAATGTCGTCTCATCAGATGGTAGATCAAGATAATTAT
>JALAJA010000154.1:72889-77889 GCA_023376005.1 Doryteuthis pealeii | reverse complement strand
CGAGAAAATTCTAATCAAACACAGGAGCCTTCATGTCATAATCGAGAGCCCTCCCGGAACTTCGAATCAAACACTCTATATGATCCATCAGCTTCGAAGTTTTGTGATGTACTACCACTCTGGGTCAGAGTGGACCAGGGAACAATGAAGATGACAGGGTGCTCCACATTCCCTAGACCAGCTGATTGATCAAAGGGGGCCTCTACAACTGTCCAAAAGTGGGGTGTTGCATGTCATGGACAGATCAACACCAACATCACAATTCCTTTAGTTATTTATGTTCCCAATGATTATCAAATAATTATATAATATCGATTAGTATGTAAATAAATAATATTCTTTCGTTAGTAAAGTTTAGGTTCCAAAAATGGAACAAATACTACTAGCATACAGTCTCCCCAAAGAAATGATTGCCGCTATAATGATGCTCTACAAAGAAACTAAACCAATGGTATGTTCACCTGATGGCGACACATTTCTTTGACATCGTTACTGGAGTCCTACAAGGAGATACATTAGCACCATATATATTTGTAATATATTCCTAGACTAAGAAAAAAAAAACATTGGGATGCATAGATACAATTTTTCTGTGTCCTTTTAGATTTTTATGCATCATTGATGCAGGACGTGTACCTATCAGCATCTCTGAACATGTAAAGTATTTAAATTTGCAGAACTTGTATAATTCATATACTTTATTACTCTTTTTCCAAATTATATGAATTTTCAAAGTATATATATTAAGCATCATGGGTTGCCACCCACCGCCAACAGGTGGGCCCCATTTGGGGTGGGTGGGTCTTACAGTATGATAATTTAATTCTTACAGTATGTAATATGTTTGCTTAAGAGCTATTGCTAAATTGTTCAATATGTAAAAAATATAATCTAAATCTCACACTTTTTCTCAAAAGTTTTTAAAAATATTTACATTGTTTTGCTGATAAAAATCTGGAGGAAGCGTTTAGAATATGTACATTAATTTGCCGACAAAAAAGTGACAAAAACATGACTCTGAAAATATCGACCTGAAGGTTCGACGAGAATGTTCCCAAGTTCGGCAAAAAATGTTGTATTGTCCTCGCCCGGAAGACGGAACTTCCGGAAAAAAGACAAAGAGATTCATAAAAATATATATTAAAAAACAGGGGAAAACGAAAGCGAGGCTTTCCGGTCAAGGAAGCAGGGAGAAGATGAAGAAATATATAACAAACGTCCGTTATCAGATCAAAAGATAAAAATGCGTAGGCATATTAGCAGATGTAAAAACCAGGTCAAAAGATAAAGATGCGTAGGCGTGTCGTCAATACAAAAGCCAGAGGGTCGAGCCGACAGTCAGTCAGAGACGCCAGCCAGCAGCCAAATAGGACACTTCACGTCTCCCGTCAGCAACAACCCCTCGGGCACTCATTGTAAGCTCTGTGCCTTCACCATCCACACACCGAAAAAATAAAGAATGGTCCTCTCTTTGTACATACGTATCTGTTGTTTGTTGAAGTTCAGTAGTCGGTAGTAGCTGACTACTAACATACTTCGCTACGTGACCATATATACCCGCAACGACTACTTACTTACACGATTTAGAGTAGCGAAGAAGGCCGCTACGTAACAGAAACACTATAATCGTAGCTGGTGTTTTTTCTTTCTTTTTTATTTTACAGCAGCCACCAGCAAGCATTTTTTGAGGCAGGGGGCCGGGACGGTTCTCCGCAAAGAGTACCAAAAATTGTTTTTCTTCTATTCACATCTGCTGTCCTAAGTCTTTTTATTTATGCAGAAAATAGTATCAATCACATATATACACACCGTTATTTTGTACCCGAAAAATAGGGAAGTCAGAGTTAAGTGACTTGACAAAAAACAGAAAGTTTTAAAATAGAATTAAAATTAATTCATTGCTAAATCAACACTGAAAATTTAATTAAAATCGAATACTTCCCTGAGTTTTGGTAAATTTTTTTCAAATGTGTGGGTTAGAATTGTATTTTAAAAAATACGGATTTTTCAATGAATTGACCTAGACAATTGAAATAGACATAATTTTTATTGCGGGTGGCTGTTTTTCATCTCGCCTTTAGTCGGTAGTTGCTGACTACTACATACTTCGCTACGTGACCATATATACCCGCAACGACTTCTTACTTACACGATTTAGAGTAGCGAAAAAGGCCGCTACGTAACAGAAAGAAGACAGGAGAGCACATCGGACAAACGTTGTCTATATAATTATAAAGATGGGTTAACAGTCCGACAAATCTAAATTATACACCGCCCTGTCGACTGGGGCGTTAGAATGCACCGACTGCATTTCTGCAGAGGGGTAAGACTCCCCCAATGGGGCCACCTGTTGGCCGTGGGTGGCGACCGGTGATGCTTAAGGATAGAGCCCAGGTGGATGAGCAGTTCATGACATGCAATACCCCACTTTGGCCCTATCTTGGGCTAGACGGGCGGTCGGAGAGGCCCCCTCCGATCAATCGGCTGGTCCCGTCAAACCCTAGCACCTATATAATTTTCCCAACCCTATTGCCCTTATGGCAAGCCCCAACCCCTTTTTATCATATGGGTGCTAGAAGGTGGTGGCAGCGGGTCTACATGTCCTGGGAATGACGTTAAACTCTATCTGATTGTGAGGTTCCAGTTTTGGAAGTTTGCGGAATGTGGAGCACCCCTTCATCACCATTGCTCCTTGGTCCACTCTGACCCGGAGTGGTAGTACCTGTTAGGGTCCCATCTATAGGTTAAATAGAAAAATGTATTTATAAAAAAATTGTATTATCCATTGAGAATTGATTTATTTCAAAACTTTATCGGCATTAAATGACCCATTGAGGTTGATATGCCGTAAAACAAAACAAACCAAACTAAATTATACAAATTGTCAAGCTCTTCATTTTTGGGAAGCTCACAGCAAAAGTGAGGGACAACAACAAGCTCACTATCCGTACAAAGGTACAAGTGTATAGGGCATGTGTTATCAACACCCTCGTGTATGGAAGTGAAACATGAACCTTATACTCCCACCAAGAGCGGCGGCTAAATATCTTCTACCTTCGTTGCCTTAGACGTATACTGGGCATCACCTGGAGGTACAAGATCACAAACACGACAGTTCTAGAGAGAGCTCAACTCCCCAGCTGTGTCTCTACTGAGGCAATGTCGTCTCCGATGGTTGGGTCATGTACGTCGGATGGATGATGGACGAATCCCGAAAGACATTCTTTATGCAGAGCTGACGTCTGGTAAAAGACAGATATATAAAACCAAAAATAGATAAGACACAACAAGCATCTCTACTAATCAAGATTTGAGATAAAGACGGATCACCCTATCCCAGTCAAGAGACCAGACCTAGTGATTATTATCAACAAAAAAAAAGAAAAGAAAAGAGAACGGGTCATCTGGTGGACTTTGCGGTTCCAGTAGATCACAGGGTGAAATTGAAGGAAAATGAAAAGATGGGTAAACCTGGAAAAAAAACTGGAGGATCTAGAAATCAGGGGTAGAATTGAGGCCATCAAGACTACTGCACTGTTGCAATCGGCTAGAATACTCAGAAGAGTTCTGGAGACCTGAAGAGACTTGTTGTCACTCAGACTCCAGTGAGATAACATCAGTTAACGCTGATGTGAAAAATTCAAATGGAATAATAATAATAATAAAATAATGATAATAATAATAATAATAATAATAATAATAATAATAATAAGAAGAAGAAGAAGAAGAAGAAGGAAAAATGGACCTTGCCAGAGAACTTAAAAAGTTATGGAATATGAAAGTGAAAGTGATATCAATTGTAGTTGGTGCAATGGAACGGTCCCAAGAGGATTGGAAAAAGGACTGGAAAATCTGGAAATCAGAGGAAAGACTGAGACCATCCAGAATTTGCAATCTGCAGAATAATCAGAAGAATCCTGGAGACCTGAGGAGACTTGCTGTCACTCAGACTCCAGTGAAAGACCATCAGCTGACGCTGATGTGAAGAAGAAGAAGAAGAAGAAGAAGAAGAAGAAGACCCCCCCCAAATAACCCCCAAAAACAAAAGAAAGCAAGAGAGACCAGTCGAGCAAACTTGTAATTAGTTATTCCATAACTGTCCTTCCGTCCACCTTGTCAATAGTCTTCCTTCTTCCGGATATCTCAACCAGCACAACTCCCCACCTCAGCCTAACTAAACTTTGCATAATACCAGGTATAGACACTAGAACGCATTATTTCTTTCTCGAATGTAATGACCTGAACTGACAGCTGACCCTACTCCAGCGGTTCATTACGTTTCTCTGGGAGTAATCCCAGAGATTGGTGACGATGGAATTGGTCATTATATCAACAGACGCCTTGCAACAAATATAAAAACGAATTTCCGGTTCTTGTGGAATGGTACTAAGTGTGGCCAAGTGTTTCAAATGGATAAGGATATTGTTCATTTGTCGATAATCGTACTGAAGACCACTTTTCAAAAGGATAAGGATGGACCTATTGAAAGTTAGACAACGAAGACCTTCCGCTCCAGTGACGAGGATTTGCAAGTTGTGTCATTTTCACATAGAGTCATACTCGTAGATATTGTTAATTTGTCGATAATCGTACTGAAGACCATCCTAGGGCGTTAGAATGCGCCGATTGCGCCTCTGCAGAGGGGTAGGACCCCCCCAATGGGGCCACTGTGGGGATTAATTAAAGTTAAAATAAATAAAATAAAAGTAAAACAAAATAAAATAAATAAATAAATAATTAAAAAAGACACAAAAATAACAATCTCACAGAGACTTAGGACAGGAAGAGCACTCTGGGCACGCGCAGAATAAAATCCAACTTCTTAGCGTCGAAAAAGTCTCTAAGACGCTTGGACTTTGAGACTTTGGAGAGGTAACACCTATCGAATTGTTCGGGAAATATATCTCTGCTACTTGAGTGGGGATGTATTGTGGGGATTAATAAAAGTAAAAAAAACAACAAAATAATAAATAAAATAAAACAAAATTAAATAGAATAAA
>JALAJA010000154.1:55389-67889 GCA_023376005.1 Doryteuthis pealeii | reverse complement strand
CCAGGGGTCTATATGAACCAATTTGAGAAACCCTCTACTAGTTATACAATATCAGGCAACTTAGTCTATGTTTATTGTAAAATCTATTTGTTAATATAGACATAGCCTCCAAAGATGATTGAAAGTAACTGTAAATTGAGATTTTGATGAAAATACTTTATATTTCTAAAAGTTATGTTCAATTTCTTAAAGCACTAACAGTTAAAATAAACTGTATTTGCTATGCTTAAAAGGGGGCGTAACTCTTACATTAAGTTATTTAGAAAAGGCAGCAGATTGATTTTTTTTGTAGAATATCCCTTTAAAAACAATGTTAAAAAATGTTAAATTTCAAGAACTAAATTTCGAAAATTTAAATAATTTGAAATAATTATTTTCACAACACAAATAAAAATTAATTTTGAGAAAAAATGTTCTTTGTTGGTTTTTTTTTCCATTGTAACGAAAAAAGTGTCGGCAGTTTTCGATAAACGACTTTTAATCTCTGAAAGTTGTCTGTTTTTCTTTGAATTGAATTAAATACAAAAAAATAAAAAATAAAAACATCTGAGGAATGATTAGTGAGTTTATGACTGGTTCGTGTTGAAACAGGATTCAGAAAGTAGAAATAAAAAAATAAATTCTTTTAGAAAATAATATTTTCCTCTTTTGTCCCCAGTTTATAAATTGTTCTCATGGAGAGGAAATTCAGATATTCAGTAATATTAAAAAAATATTCTATTCACCAACTACTTTACTGAAAATGTCTTACTTTTCAATTGAATGAAAATGTAACATTTCTATAATCTCAATCTTCTAGATACATCAAAACCACAAAATAATGTTTTTCCAAATTTCGACAATTGTAGAGATTGGAAATTTGAAAAAAAAAAACAAAAAAACAAAAACAAACAAACTATGTTATGAAAGAATTGAACTTACATGTTCTGAACGTGTTTTTGTTTAATCTAGCAGGAATAACACTGCTTTACCTGAACGGATACAGCAATGGAAAAGAAGCCAGGTGTGTCTTGCTTGTTGATATGATCCAGCAATTTTTGTTCTCGAATAAAGGGATTTATAAATTCAAACTAGTAAATTCACACCCTATGGATCCCTCAGCTTTTATTCACCCCAGGGGTCTATATGGTGAACCGCTTTGAGGAAGCCCTGTGCAAAGTGTACGATATCTGGCAAGGAGTCTACAGATCCAGAGATTTTTTTCACATCAAGCCCTAGCACCTATATGATTGCCTCAACCCTATTGCCCTTATGGCAGGCCCCAACCCTTATCATAATATGGGTGCTAGAAAGCAGTGGCTGAGGGTCTTCATGTCCTGGGAATGACGTTAAATTCTATCTGATGGAGAAGTTCCAGTTCAGGAGGTTTGGGGAATGTGGAACACCCCTTCATCACCATTGCTCCCTGGTCCACACTGACCTGGAGTGGTAGTACCTATTAGGGTCCCATCTATGGGTTAAATAGAAAAATGTATTTATAAAAACATTTAAAAACTTTATCTTCTCATCTATGGGTTAAATAGAAAAACAAAATACAATTGTTTTTCTTCTCATTTTTGTTTTCTAGCCTTTGTTGTTTTTCTGTTTGTCCATCTGTCACTTCTACTATTGTTGGCCGCCATAAGTAATTTGTCTTTGCTCTATCTTGTGTAATCATCAGGTTGTTGGATTGTGGTTTCTACACAGTCCTCTATGTTGGCAAGACCTCTTCCTCCTTCCTTTCTGGACACGTATAATCTATCTCTATCGTCTCTAGGGTGGAGAGCCTTGTGCATGGTCAGTAACTTTCTCGTCCTTCGGTCAATCTGTCTGAGTTCTTCTTTTGTCCATTTTAAGAATGGTTCCGAGTATTTTATAATTGCTTCCTTTGATTAGATTTTTGCTGTTAAGTTTGGTTTCTAGAAGTTTTCTAGTTCTCCTGAGATATTCTTTTTTAACTTTTCCTTTCATTTCTGCTTGCATGATATTGTCCGCTTCTAAAATTCCTAAGTATTTGTAGCTTTTATTTTCATCAAGAGATTTTATAGTTTCCTGATTTGACAGTTGTATTCCATTCTTTCATTTTCTTTCACCCTGTTTCATTACTATCATAGCACATTTTTCGATTCCAAATTCCATCCCTATATCTTGGCTATATATTCTAATAGTGTGTACTAGGCTCTCCAATTCTTTTTCATTTTTTGCAAAAATTTTAATGTCATCCATGTACATAAGGTGGTTTATCTTTTCTTGTGAATTACTGAATTTGTATCCCCCGGTACATTTTTTCAGTATATGGTTTAGCGGCATCATTGCAATAATAGTGGTGATAATGAGTCTCCTAGGAAGATACCTCTTTGGATTTTTACTTCTGCCAGGGATTGTTATCCGGCTTTTAATTGAACTCTCCAGTTTTCCATGGCTTTTTCAATGAAATTTATGATGTTGTTGGGAATTTTGTACATTTTTAAACATTCTAAAATCCAGGTATGTGGGACCATGTCATATGCTTTTCTGTAGTCGATCCAGGCCATTGCAATATTTTTTCCGTGTATTTTTTACTTCTTTAAGAATGTATTGGTCTATATACAGTAATTATTATTATTATTATTATTATTATTATTATTATTAGCAAATATATGCACCCTCCGGGTGCAAGTATTTAAGTTTTAATATAATAAAATATCATGTTAAATTAGAAAGGCTAATGAAACTGAATAAGAATGCAGATAGAAATATTTGGAACTGAGGGGGTATAATCGGAAAATAGAACAACTTTGAAACTAACTCTTCCATCATTTTCCATTACTCCCGTCTTTCAGTGGTAAATTTTCCTAATTTAACTATTTAGTTAAAATAGGAAGTAAAGAATAAAATTACAGTTATTTCTTTATGTTAATAGATTTCTGTTAAGATTTATCCCGAGATTTTTGCTCAATATTCATTAAGATAAAACCAAACAATTAGAAATCAATAATACTAAGCATATATTTATTAAAATCAAATTTTTAAAGATCAATATGCAAATTAACATTCCCATTCACACTGTAAACCGCTATTTCGTTGAATTTATAAATATAATTGCACGTTATTAGTATGTTGATATGGTCTACAGTGGCTTCGGCCTCTGGACCATTGATATAATTAACGGCGTCGATCCCAGGGGGCCATCCCCCCAGGCAACACCTGCCTCCTCGATTTAAAGGGGCAGGGCTGGGTTTATTGCCCAGTGCCTGAGGCGCCCCCTTGAGGGGGAATGCCGACGGGATCGACGCAATTTTTCACCGCCACTCCATGAGCTTCGTTTGTGGGTGGTCCCACGTTAATAGGGACTTTGTGCCTGACCCGTACAAGTGGGGTACGCGGTAAATATAGTATGTAGATATGGTTAACAGTGGCTTCGGCTCTGGACCATTGATATAATTAACGGCGTCGATCCAGGGGGCCATCCCCCAGGCAACACCTGCCTCCTCGATTTAAAGGGGCAGGGCTGGGTTTATTGCCCAGTGCCTGAGGCGCCCCTTGAGGGGAATGCCGACGGGATCGACGCAATTTTTCAACCCGCCACTCCATGAGCTTCGGTTGTGGTGGTCCCACGTTAAGGGACTTTGTGCCTGACCCGTACAAGTGGGGTACGCGGTAAATATAGTATGTAGATATGGTTAACAGTGGCTTCGGCCTCTGGACCATTGATAATTAACGCGTCGATCCCAGGGGGCCATCCCCCAGGCAACACCTGCCCCTTGATTTAAAGGGGCAGGGCTGGGTTTATTGCCCAGCGCCTGAGGCGCCCTTTGAGGGGGAATGCCGACGGGATCGACGCAATATTTTCACCCGCCACCCCATGAGCTTCGGTTTGTGGTGGTCCCACCTAAATAGGGCCTTTTGCCTGACCCGTACAAGTGGGGTACATGGAAAGTATCATGTAGATATTGTTAACAGTCTTAATGATGTAAAACAAATTTAATAATAATTGAGGTTTAAATAAAAAATAAAATCATGGAGAATGTGTGTAAATAACAAGGGGAATTGTGACTTGTGTAGTAATATAGTTTCGGTTACAGACAGAAAAACACACAATCTCCATTATAATATTATTATTATTATTATTATTATTATTATTATTATTATTATTATTATTATTATTATCTCCTAAATCGTTGTAATCGTCTTAATAACATTCTTTCTCGTAGCAGAATTCAGTTTCACTCTTTTCGTATTATTAGATTAAGAAACGTGTTTAATTTTATTCGACAATATACGGTGTCCTATCCAGCCTCGAAGCTAATGTTCGTTTTTCTTGTGTACGACGAAAATTGTGTGAGTGTAACGTACGTCTGAAATTATTTTAGTGTGAACGCAGTACATTGGCCTGCGTTTCATATTGTATACCAGATATTTCTTACACTTTCCTATGTTCGTGCGAACATATAAGCACTGGTTGATGTACCCGTTCCATTATTGACATAATCGAAAAACAATCCTCTATACCAGTGGTTCCCAAACTTTTTTTGTCAAAAGCTTGAGAGACCAAGTGAAAATTTAACTCACAAAAATCCGAGTTGAAATTTTATTTATCAAATATAAATTTAATAAATTAAAATGAGCGCTGATATATGATTTCCACACGGGACCAAAAGTATAAAGTCTCATTTGAGAATCGAACTCACTAATAACGGTCTACTAGTTTAGCTCCTTAACCACTGCACGAAGAGGAAGGCCTTAAACAATTATATCATACTATATACATTATAATATTTACGTACTTTATTTCATTGCATACTTTATGTCACGAGTAATACACCAGTCTATTATTATTTTAGTTTGCTACAATGTATGCGTAGTGAGATAGCCAATGGCGTGTTATCTCATTTACAAATGTGTATTACAGCAGGAGATATATATAGTTTAGAAGACATAAAATAACTAGCTACAAGAAGCTGAGAGATAGAGCTAAGATACGCTCAGAGAATTACTACTATTGCTACAACAAGGAATACGAAACTACACATCACAACAGTATGAAGATTGCGACACTCAGTGAACATCTAAATCAGAACAACCTGAGTTGAGAATCGAACGCACTAATAATGAGCTGTTCAATGTCTGTAACAGTTTCTTAATAGCTTTCTTTTAATTTTTATTTTACAAGGTTGTTGGTTAGTTGGATTTTACGGCATGTCAACCTTGTTGGCAGAGCATGTCAACTCTTGTTGGGTTATTTCATTCAGAGATTGGTTGGTTGATTGGATTTTACGGCATGTCAACTCTTATTTCATTCAGAGATTGGTTGGTTGATTGGATTTTACGGCATGTTCTTGTTTTATTTCATTCAGAGATTGGTTGGTTGATTGGATTTTACGGCATGTCAACTCGGTTGGTTATCTTATGCGAAGACATTTTGTTTTATTAATTCATTTAGAGCAGTGGTTCCCAAACTTTTTTGTATGGCGACACACAAATGAGCTGTTTAAAATTTTCGCGGCACATCCATAAAAGGAATACATTCTATAGATCCAAGAATGAAAGAATACGAAAATATTTATTATTCTAGTTATTTATTTCTATCAAATTGGCAAGATTGGTATTTTCTGTACAACCGTATGTTTTAACTTGAAAATAACATAAAAATTGTTTTTAGTAACAGCTAAATTCATTTCAAATAATGCGCAAGTACAATTTAATCGTTGGAATTTTTGTTGGTTAAATAGGATTTTACCAAGTTTAGCTAGTTTTAATAAAAAGTGAATGTAGTGTTACAACACTAGACACTACTGTGTTGTGTCGATTCAACCTATAGGACTTATTTCATGCACTAAGATAGATCTACTGGAACAGAGAGCAACGTCTAGCATTGAATTTCTGTGTACAGATATGGTCTTCGTTTTGAATCCTCACCGAGGCGTTTTTCATATCGCCCTACATCGTTACAGTGAAGTTTTTCCTACTATATTGCAGTTTCTCCTACATCAATATATATATAATATAGGCCAGACTTTGCTGAAATAATATTTTATATATTATATGTAACCTTCGTCCATCTTTCATATAAAATCAACAATCACCGACTTTTGACTCTTACTTGAGAATAGGCCAAAAGAATCTCCCGGCAACTTGATGTCTAACAATAAAACAGATTTTTAATGATAATCTTATTATAATGGAGATTTTGTGCTTTTCCATCTGTGACCGAAACTAAATCACTACTCAAGTCACAATTCCCTTTGTTATTAAGGTCACATTGCCCATGAATCTATTTTTATTTAAACCTCAATTATTTTAAAATTGTTTTACATTATTAATACTGTTGACCTTTATCATAATAAATAGAAATATTGCTACGTTAGACAGAGAAGGGATTCATGAATTCATTATCTTAAGAATGCTTGAAAATTCGCTCATATTTTATGAAAACTAGCAAATATATGCACCCTCCGGGTGCAAGTATTTTAGTTAAATTTTATAATAAAATATCATATTAAATTAGAAAGGCTAATGAAACTGAATAAGAATGTAGATAAAAAGATTTTGAACAGAGGGGGTGATTGAAAAATAGAACAACTTTGAAACTAACTCTTTCATTGGTAAATTTTCCGAATTAAACTGTTTAGTTAAAATAGGAAGTAAAGAATAATATTAGTTATTTCTTCTTGTTAAGGAATTTCTTTTAAGATTTATTGAAGAGATTTTTGCTCATATTCAATAAGATAAAACCAAACAATTAAAAATCAATAATGCTGAGCACATATTTATTAAAATCAAATTTTGAATATCAATATGCAAATTAGCCTTCCCCTTCACACTGCAAACCACTATATTTTGTATATATAAATACAAATGCATGTTAATAATAGGTAGATATGGTCAACAGTATTAATAATGTAAAACAATTTTATTAATAATTGAGGTTTGAATAAAAATAAAATCATGGAGGATGTGACGTAAATAACTAAGGGAATTGTGACTTGAGTAGTAATATAGTTTCGGTTACAGACAGAAAAACACACAATCTCCATTATAATAAGATGTGAAATAACACTACTAAAGCTTACTGTGAGGATTATGTTGTGCGATTAATTGCCAAATAAAATTGCCTATTTTTAATAGTGTTATTTTGGTGTGGATTCAACTTATAGGACCTGTTTCATGCACTAAGATAGGATCTACTGGAACAGAGAGCAACGTCTAGCATTGAATTTCTGTGTACAGATATGGTCTTCGGTTCTAATCCTCACCGAGCGTTTTTCATATCGCCCTATATCGATACAGTGAATTTTTTTCCAACTATATTGCAGTTTCTCCTACATCAATATATATAATATATAGGCCAGACTTTGCTGAAATAATATTTTATATATACCATATATGCATTCTATGTATATATGGAGGTGCGTGGTGTAATGGTAAGAGTCGTAGGAAATGGACTCATCAACGCGAGTTCAATTCCTGGACGAAACTGTTGGCATTTCACATTTCGCTAATACCCTTGGGTAAGGTATGAATCCAATTCTCCCTCCAGCTATGGGTAAATAGCAGGACAGACTGGGCTCTTTAACCATGGCCAGGTAACCAGTCTAGGAGAATTTTTCCAACTTGAAGAAAATCTCAAAGGATTTTTTTGTTGGTGTTGGAGTAATCTTGATATATATATTTATCAACCCCTCCGCACGAGCAGGATGCGACACATTGTCAATTTCTTAAGCGGAGCTTAACAGGCTTGAATTCAGAGTTTTCCTTCTCCTAAACTGGTTGCCTTACCAAGGTTTACCAGTCTGCCCTACTATTTACCCATATCTGGGGGGAGTATAGTTGGATTCATACCTTTCCCAAGGATATTAACGCGATGTGAAATGTAAACAGTTTCGTTTAGGATTCGAACTCGGGTCGACGAATCCATTTCCTATGACTCTAACCATTATGCCACGCGCCTCCAGTTATCTTGATATAAGATGTGCTCTAAATACCCACCTCCATTTATAGACTAGCCAAGGTCACGTGATTGACTCTTATAACCAATCACTGGCAATACTACTGGCCTGATAGAATACTTACCCCCCCCCCACACACACACACATTGGTCATAATTAAAATGCACTCTTTGAGGACGGACACACATAGGATTGCCGGATCTGTACCAATACTCTCGAAGGACTTATACGATTACCAGTAACTGAGAACACTATAGTACCCATCAGGATTCATTATCAAGGGACTCTTTATCAACAATCCAATTCCATCGGATAAGCGCTTCTGCTATAAGGGCAAGGAATGGCCCTTAAAAACGTAACAGTTGGGAATTTTATAAAATCTGGGAAGTGTTCATGCAAAGAAATTCTAAAATCCTGTAAATGGAAGAAGCTTAGTGATGCTACTGCCAATGATTATTCAAAACAAAAATATTAATTGGTTAGGTGGTTGGTTTTGAAGGCTATCACAATGCAAGTGTAAAGAAAAACAAGGTAACTATGATGTTGTTAACCTGTAATTTAAAAAAAAAAATTCTTAATATTTCGAAATAAAAATCTCTTCCATAGTAGATCTCTAAAACGGAAGCTGTTGCTAGTGACTGTCCATCTGGTTTTATCTGATGTCTTCCAAACTCTCTGCGTGTGTGCCTGTTCAACAGTGTCTAATTATCATTCCAGGTCTGGCTCACCCTCTAAGCATAAACCTTATTTAATATTAAATTAAAACAAAAAATATCAAAGTAATAGAATAAAAATGTAAGAGAACGATGAACCATCCTCAACAAAGCGACAGATGACGGATTTTTTTGTTTCCTAAAAATAGATTTTAACACATAATTCCTTTTTGACAAATGACTGGGTTTTTAAGTTTTTAAGTTTTTGACAAATGACTGGGTTTTTAAGTTTCTTATCGGCATTAAATGACTCACTGAGGTGGATATGCTGTAAAACAAACCATAAACAGAACAAAAAAGCAGTCTAGTTATGGCATTTCTTTTAAAATTCATTTAAAAAATGTCCTAACTAGACTGCTTCAGTTCCAGTGATCTTTTGAAAAAGAGATATTATCTCGAAAATTCAAGAATTAAATACAGGTTAACACACAACATCATTGTTACCGTATTATTTTTTCTTTCTTTACACCTGCATTGTGATAGCCTTCTAAATCAACCTCCTAACCAATATATATATATATATATATATATATATATATATATATATATATATATCATATATATATATATATAGAAAAAGTATCGAATTTATGGGATACATGCGTTGTAAGTGCCTTCAAGTAAAAATTTAATAATATATATATATATATGTAGTATATTAAGAAAAATGAAAAACAAGGTTTTAAATGGTTAAGTGGTGAGTTTATTGGCCGACGCTGCAGTGTTTCGATCTATTAATTAGATCATCTTCAGGGCATAAGATAAGAAATTATTTATCACAGAATAACGAGAAAAGCGAGTGGTAATCCTTGTCATTCAGTCTGTTTGAAAATTTTTGGACGTTTGAAAAAGGAGACGGTTTTGAAATATGACATGAAATATTCTATTTTATGGCGTGAGTATGGGACGCTGTAAGTGTGTGTATCGAAAGGAAACATTGTTCATTTTTTAGGTATGTGGTTGTGTGTGTGTGTGTATAAATTTTTTCTGTTGTGATAAACGACAGCGGAAGTAAAACTCAAGTTGTGTGTGTGTGTGTGTGTGTGAGTGTATCTTATGCCCTGACGATGATCTAATTAATAGATCGAAACACTGCAGCGTCGGCCAATAAACTCACCACTTAACCCATTTGAACCTGGTTTTTTTCATTTATCTTAATATACTACATATCGTCGGATTCACTTCCTTTCTTCACCAAGCAAGAGAGAAAGATATGCAGAAAATACATCATACATTGATAATCACTGGGATATTTAAAAAAAGTCCCTCTATAACTTTAGCATGATGACTGGGCGTTACAGAAGAAGATAAAATATTTATTACGCCACATACTGTCATTTGTATGCGATGTACTATATTAATACATATAGTACATGAAAAGACACCTTGGGTAGATATCACCGTCGGGACGGGGGTCCGGTGTGCTTCGGCCACTGGATCGGTGTGTTGAATTAATAGCGTCGATCCCAGGGGGCTATCCCCCCAGGCAACACCTGCTCCCTCGATTTAAAGGGGCAGGGCTGGGTTTATTGCCCAGTGCCTGAGGCGCCCCCTCGAGGGGGAATGCCGACGGGATCGACGCATTTTTTGGCCTGCCACCAATGAGCTTCGGCTTGTGGGTGGGCCCACATAAAATGTTCTTGTGTCACGCCCTCATAAGTGGGGTATGAGGCAAATACCTCACCACACTACCAGCCCTAGATGAGGTAAAAGTTGGTAAGTCGCATTGTCACTGGAATTTCCCTTTGTTATAAATGGTTTATTTATGCATTTCTTCTATCTTATGTTTTTGTTATATTATTTTTTAGTTTACGGTAAATTAACGTCGACTCACCGCTGGGGTCCTGCAGTGAGGTACACTAGCACTATATATATTTATAATATGCCTAGACTACGCACTCCGAACTTTACTAGATACCATAAAAGAAAAAGGTTTCACTCTAAAAAAGGCAAGAAGCAAATACCCCGCTCAAACTGTCACAGATGTAGACTATGCTGATGACCTCGCGCTTCTTGCAGATACACCGGCACAGGCTGAGGCACTTCTACACAGCCTGGAGGAGGCAGCAAAGAACGTCGGCCTTTATGTGAACGCTGATAAAACTGAGTTCATGAGCTTCAAAAAGCAGGGAGACATCTCCACACTTGACGGCAAGCCGCTTAAGTCAGTAGAAAAATTCACATACCTAGGTAGTAATATCTCATCCACAAAAAGCAATGTTAACACACGAATAGGAAAGGCATGGTTGGCCACCAACAAATTATCAGTCATATGGAAATCCGATCTCTCCCGACAAGCTAAAGAGACGATTCTTCCAGGCTGTGGTTGTGTCGGTACCACTGTGTGGCTGTACAACCTAGACCCTAACGAAGCGCCTTGGGAATAAGTTAGATGGGAGCTGCACGAGAATGCTGCGAGCGGTCCTGAATACGTCATGGAAGCAGCACCCCACAAAAAAAGCAACTGTATGGCCACCTGCCCCCCCCCCATCTCACAAACCATACGAGTAAGACGGGCTAGACATGCAGGACACTGCTAGAGAAGGAAGGATGAGCTCGTAAGCGACGTTCTACTGTGAAGGCCAACACATGGACATGCTAATGTGGGCTGTCCCGCCAGGACCTACATCGACCAACTATGTAAGGATGTAGGTTTCTGCGCGGAGGAACTCCAGTCGATGAATGATAGGGAGGGTTGGCGAGAGATCATCATGGATATCCGTGCAAACATGATATTGCGTGACATGATGATGATGATGATGATGTATCGAAGATAAGGCCCAAGGGTACAGAAGACAGAAATAAAGACCTGTGAATATCAGAAACATTATTTTGTTCTTCCTAATGCTGGTATAAATATTGCTTTTCATATTTGTCACCCAACCCCTTCGCTGTTGTGTTGTTCTATTGAGAAAGGATTTGAATTAATATATATATATATTATATATATAATATATATATCTAATCTAGTCTGGTTTACATCCGGTTGAATATTGCGACAGATGTATCATTTTTTTAATTTAAAATAAAAACGGTCAACTAAATTATATATATATTATAAAAGTAAAAAGTAAAGTCGTCGCGGCGGCCGAAAGTCGGTATCAGCCAGTCAGCGAGGGAGTCTATCCCCTTTTTAATAGCGCTAGACCAAGGAGACTATTTTAGCGTCTGAGGTGGAGCGCCACATCTACTTTCAGCTCCTTACTTTACCGCACAGATCCCTGTGCTACTCATACGCTGAGTTGGCGAGGGCCGGTATCGAACTAGGAACCTTGTGGTTTCTAGCCGAACGCTCTATCGACTGAGCTAACCCGGTGGGATGGTATTCAAAGCATAGAAGGTAGTCACCAATTTATAACAGGTGAAAATCACAATAGAATTTACACTAATTCAATTGCATGATATAACTATATATGGGAGAAATATGAGGAGATTAATCGGACAGTATGTGGAGAAAGGTAGACAAACACGGGATGTTGTAGAAAATGGGTGTTTATTGTAGGTAGTGATGTCGACGATGCAACGTTTCGGTCTGTTAGACCTTCTTCGGGACTTTAGGAATAGAGTTCTTGCTTCAGTGGTGAACATTTTCTTTCTGATTGAATTAGGAAGGTCGTAAATAAGGTCGGTTGATGGTGTCAGAAGAGGTTGGAGGTGGATTTTCCATTTTTAACCATCATCATCATCATCATGATGTCGCGCAAGCAGCACGTATATCCATGACAATCTCTCGCCAACCTTCCCTATCACTCATTGCCCCTGGGAGGTCTGCGCGGTTTAGCCCAGTCGGTAGAGCGTCCGCCTAAGAACCAAAAGGTTTCTGGTTCTGGTAGCACAGGGATCAGTGCGGTTGAGTAAGGAGCTGATGGTAGGTGTGGCG
>JALAJA010000154.1:52500-55289 GCA_023376005.1 Doryteuthis pealeii | reverse complement strand
ACAGGAATTGAATCCCTTAGATAGATAGATAAGATTAGATATGATAGATAATGATAGATTGAATCTGAACAAACTGAATGAGATAGATAGATTAGATCGTCAGTAACTGATAGAGAGAGAGAGAGAGAGAGAGAAGAGAGAGAGAGAGAGAGAGAGAGAGAGAGAAGAAGCTAAGGTCGATAGTATAGAAATGATATTGTGAGAGAGATTGAACCCCTTATAAAGGCCCTCTTTTTTCGTCCCACACAGTCTGCACTAGATGGAATCTACTTAATTCAACGTCCTTATGAGATAGATAGATTGATATATAGATATATGACAGTGATAGAATAGATGTCAGTAACTGCAGAGAGAGAGAGAGAGAGAGAGAGAAGAGAGAGTAGAGAGAGAGAGAGAGACGAGAGAGAAGAGGGGAAGAGGCTAAGATAGATAGATAGAAATGATATTGTGAGAGAGATTGAACCCCTTAAAAGGCCTCTTTATTTCGTACCCCACACAGTCTGCACCTAGATCGAATTTTTTCCTTCGCAATCCTATTCTTCTTCCCACTCGAACACGCTCTCTCTCCATCTAACCCCCCCCTCTAAGAGAGATAGATAGATAGCATACATATATCAAGCAGTAATGGAGATAAGATAGATAGATTGATAAATAGATTGTAAACTGATTATAATTATGATGATAGATAGTCAGTAAACTGAGTGAGAGAGAAGAGGAGAGAGAGAGAGAGGAGAGAGAGGGAGATGAGAGAGACAGAGAGACAGAGAGAGGAGAGAGAAGCCAGACAGACAGAACAGAACAGACAGACAGAGGAGAGAGAACAGACAGACAGACAAGACAGGACAATACAGAGAGAGAGAGAGAGAGAGAGAGAGTAGAAGAGAGAGACAGACAGACATACAGAGGAAGAGAAGAAGAGAGAGACAATGACTAAGACAGACAGACAGTAGAGAGAGAGAGAGACAGCAGACAGACAGACAGACAGACAAGAGAGAGAGAGAGAGAGAAGAGACAGACGGAAGACAACAGAAGAGAGAGACAGACCAGAGCGACAGACATAACAGAGAGAGAGAGAGGAGAGAGACAGAGACAGAGCAGACGACTAAGGTATATATATATGGTTGAATCCCTTAAAATAGTTAAATAGATTTGGAATGACTGAATGAGATAGATAGGATAGATAGATAGATATCGACAGTGATAGTAGTAGTAACTGGGATATATTATATATATATTATTGAGATGAGAGAGAGAGAGCAGAGGAGAGGAGAGAGAGAGAGAGAGATGAGAAGAGAGAGAAGATGACTAAAGATATAATAGATAGATATGCTATTCTGAGTAGAGGTTGAATCCGCTTAGCTAGATACGATACGATAGAATTAGATAGATTGAAACTGAACAACTGAATGAGATAGAATTAGATAGATTAGATAGATAGACAGATATGACAGTGATGATAGATAGATAGTCAGTCACGAGAGAGAGAGAGAAGAGAGAGGAGGAGAGAGTAGAAGAGAGAGAGGAGAGAAAAGGCATACAGTAGAGAGAGAGAGAGAGAGAGAAGAGAGACAGACAGACAGACAGACTAGACTAGTAGAGAGAGAGAGACCAGACATGACAGACAGAGAGAGAGAGAGACAGTAAGACAGACAGACAGAAAAATACAGAGAGAGAGAGGAGAGAGAGAAGAGAGAGACAAGACAGAGAAGAGAGACAGACAGACATACAGAGAGAGAGAGAGAGAAAGAAGACGACGACTAGACAGACAGACAGAGAGAGAAGAGAGAGAGAGACAGACAGACAGACAGACAGACAGAGAGACAGACAGACAGACAGTACAGACAGACAGACGAGAGAGAGACAGACAGAGCAGACAGACAGACCATACAGAGAGAGAGAGAGAGAGGAGAGACAGAGAGATGTAGACAGACAGACTAGACAAGTACAGACCAGACTAAGATATATATATAGGTTGCAATGCCTTAAATAGTTTAAATAGATTGGAATGAACTGAATGAGAAATAGTAGATAGATTAGACTAGTATAGATATGACAGTGATTTTAAGTTAAGTCAGTAAAGTGATATTTATATATATTATATATAATATATATATATATATATTTGAGAGAGGAGAGAGAGAGGAGAGAGAGAGAGAGGGAGAGAGAAAGAGAGAGAGAGACTTAAGATATATAAGATTAGATATGCTATTCTGAAGAGAGGTTGATATCGCCCTTAGATAGATAGATAGACTAGATAGATAGAATAGATAGACTTGAACTGAACAACTGAATGAGATAGATAGATAGATAGACAGATATGACAGTGATAGATAGATAGATAGTCCAGTAACAGAGAGAGAGAGAGAGAGTAGAGAGGAGGAGAGAGAGAGAGGAGAGAGAGAAGAGATGAGAGAGAGAGGAGAGAAGAGAGACATACCAGATGAGAGAGAGAGCGAGAGAGAGCAGACAGACAGACAGACTAAGATATATATATAGGTTGAATCCCTTAAATAGTTAAATAGATTGGAATGAACTGAATGAGATAGATAGATAGATAGATTAAGATAGATTAGATAGATATGACAGTGATAGGTAGTCAGTAACTGATATATATATAATATATATATTGAAGAAGAGAGAGAGGAGAGAGAGAGAGGAGAGAGAGGAGAGCGAGAGAGAGAGAGGACTAAGAATATATGATAGAATATGCTATTCTGAGAGAGGTTGAATCCCTTATAGATATAGATTAAGATAGATAGATAGATAGATGACAGATAACTAGATAGATA
>JALAJA010000154.1:35000-45000 GCA_023376005.1 Doryteuthis pealeii | reverse complement strand
TTCAGTTCTCTGCAAGGTCCAGATATTTGTCTATTTTTTCATTTTCCTTTAGCTTCACCCTGTGATCTGGTGGAAACAGCAAAATCCACCAGTTTACAAGTTCTTTTTTGTTTATCAACACTAGGTCTGGTCTTCTTGCTGGGATAAGGTGATCCGTTTTATCTCAAAGTCCAGAGAATTTTGTGCGTTTCGTTCTCAAGAACAGATTCTGGTTTATGCATATACCATTTTGTTGTGTGGTCAAAATTTAATTTTTTGCATAATTCCCAGTGGATCACCTTCACAGCCCAGTCGTGTCTAGTTTTGTATTCTCGTTGTGCTAGTTTGCTACATTCGCAGAGTATATGGTTAACAGTCTCATCTCTATTACCGCAAAGTCTACATTTACTATTTTGTTGGGTCTTATCAATTTTCGCTTTGATGTAGTTTGTCCTTATGGTATTATTTTGTGCAGCAATTATTAGTGATTAAGTTTCTTTTTTAATGTTTCCCTTTCCTAACCACGTCAGGTATTTTCATGTGCAACCTCTCCGATTTGTCGTTTGAAGTGTCCATATAATTGTTTTTCTTCCCATTTTTGTTTTCTAGTCTTTGTTGTTTTTTCTGTTTTCCATCTGTCACTTCTACTATTGTTGGCCGCCATAAATAAGCTCTCTTAGCTCTTTCTTTGTGTAGTCTTCGAGTTGTTGGATTGTGGTTTCTGCACAGTCCTCTATGTTTGCAAGACCTTTTCCCCCTTCCTTTCCTGACACATATAATCTATCTCTATCGTCTCTAGGGCGAAGAGCCTTGTGCATGGTCATTAGTTTTCTCTTTCTTTGGTCAATCTGTCTGAGTTCTTCTTTTTCATTTTAAGAATGGTCCTGTGTATCTTATAATGGGGACATCCCAGGTATTGATTCCTTTGATCAGATTTCTGCTGTTAAGTTTGGTTTCTAGAAGTTTTCTAGTTCTCCGGAGATATTCTTTTTAAAAACTTTTCCTTTCATTTCTGCTTGCTTGATATTGTCTGCTTCTAAGATTCCTAAGTATTTGTAACTTTCATTTTCATCAAGAGATTTTATAGTGTCATGCGTTTCATTATCATTATTATCATCATTATTAGTCCAGATAATTTCATGCGTTTCATTTTCAAAAACAAACAATTAGAAATCAATAATACTACGCACATATTTATTAAAATCAAAATTTTAAGATCAATATGCAAATTAGCCTTCCTATTCACACTGTAAACCGCTATTTTGTTGTGTATATAAATACAATGTATGTTCTAGAATGTAGTTATGTTAGCAGTATTGATAATGTAAACCATTTTATTAATAATTGAGGTTTAAATACAAATAAAATCATGGAGAATGTAAGGGAATTGTGACTTGTATAGTAATATAGTTTCGGTTACAGACAGACAAACCTACAATCTCCATTATAATAAGATTATTATTATTATATTATTATTATTATTATTATTAAAATGTCTTCGGTAAAAATAACCCAACAAGAGTTGACATGCCGTAAAATCCAACCAACCAACTAACCAATATAACCTTAGGAATAAACAAAATGACTTCGGCATGAAATAACCCAACAAGGTTTGACATGCCATAAAAATCAAACCAATCAACCAACGTTAGACAGAAAACTCAATTTCAATCCCCAACAAGAATGAATAAAATAACCCAACAAGTGTTGACATGCGTAAAATCCACCAACCAATCAACCAACTTAACCTTAGAGAGAAATCACAATTTTCAATTCCCAACAAAATGAATAAAAAAATGTCCTCGGCATAAAAATAGTTCAACAAATGTTGACATGCCGTAAAAAAAAACCAACAACCAACCAACCAACCAACCACCAATCTAACCTAACCTTAGGAAGTGTAGTAGTAGTAGTAGTAGTAATCTATTCATTAGAGCAATTTCTAGTTATAAATTTTCCTCACATATTTTTGCTTTAGATCCCAGTATATGTACTTATCAGTATTTTCTTCTAGCGCTAAAAAACAAAGTGAACTTATAAAGTTCTTTACTTGCTTACGCAACGCAATTCGTCTACAATGATTCATTTTTCTATAAAATGAAACTACTCGAGCGACACATTAAACGCGTCTCTGTCAGTGCACAAAATGCTTCCTCCCCCCCTTTTCAATGGGTGCAATTATAAGAGTGTTGTTGGATACATATGCACATTGGCGGTGCAATTTCTTTATTTTTCTTTCTTTTAATCCAATTGGCAAGTTCGGGGGGCTGAATAACGGATTTTATGGGTTCGCGAAAACACGAGGCGTTTTTCAAATTAACATATGCAAAACAAATTGGTAGCTGCATATAGAATTTATCTACCTAAAACATTCACTTTCATTCTTCTTCTTTCTTCTTTTCTTCTTCTTGTTATTGTTATTGTTATTATTATTATTATATTATTATTTTATTATATTATTATTATATTATATTATTATTTTATCTCAATACGTTTGTTGTTCCGGTCTTGTAATCCATATG
This sequence comes from Doryteuthis pealeii, assembly GCA_023376005.1. Lineage (NCBI taxonomy): Eukaryota > Metazoa > Mollusca > Cephalopoda > Myopsida > Loliginidae > Doryteuthis > Doryteuthis pealeii. The sequence goes on along the minus strand of JALAJA010000154.1, from coordinate 42,499 downwards.
CCAGCTACACAATTTTGTTTTGGCATATGTTTATGTAAGTTTGAAAACGGCTCCGTGTTTTTTCCGAACCCATAAAATCGTAGTCATGCCGCCCGATTGCCAATGGTAAAGAAGGAATAAGAAATTGGCACCGCCAATGTGCATATGTATCAACAACATGCTTATAATTGCACCCATTGCAAAGAGGGGGGGAAGGCTTTTTGTGGCACTGAAGAGACGCGTTAATGTGTCGCTCGAGTAGTTTTCTTTAATAGAAAATGAATCATTGTAGACGATTGGTTGCGTAAGCAGGTAAGATTTAAGTCCTTTGTTTTTAGCGCTAGAAGAAATGTAAGTACATTATAACTGGGATCTAAAGAAAATATGTGAGGAAAATTATAACAGAAATTGCTTAATGAATAGATTACTACTACTACTACTACTACTTCCTAAGGTTAGGTTAGATTGGCTGGTTGGTTGGTTGGTTGGTTGGTTGGTTGGTTGGTTTTTTTACGGCATGTCAACATTTGTTGAACTATTTTATGCCGAGGACATTTTTTTTTATTCATTTTGTTGGGAATTGAAAATTGTGATTTCTCTCTAAGGTTAAGTTGGTTGATTGGTTGGTTGGATTTTACGGCATGTCAACACTTGTTGGGTTATTTTATTCATTCTTGTTGGGGATTGAAAATTGAGTTTTCTGTCTAACGTTGGGTTGATTGGTTTGATTTTATGGCATGTCAAACCTTGTTGGGTTATTTCATGCCGAAGTCATTTTGTTTATTCCTAAGGTTATGTTGGTTAGTTGGTTGGTTGGATTTTACGGCATGTCAACTCTTGTTGGGTTATTTTGTACCGAAGACATTTTAATAATAATAATAATAATAATAATAATAATAATAATCTTATTATAATGGAGATTGTAGGTTTGTCTGTCTGTAACCGAAACTATATTACTATACAAGTCACAATTCCCTTACATTCTCCATGATTTTATTTGTATTTAAACCTCAATTATTAATAAAATGGTTTTACATTATCAATACTGCTAACCATAACTACATTCTAAGAACATACAATTGTATTTATATACACAACAAAATAGCGGTTTACAGTGTGAATAGGAAGGCTAATTTGCATATTGATCTTAAAATTTTGATTTTAATAAATATGTGCGTAGTATTATTGATTTCTAATTGTTTGTTTTTGAAAATGAAACGCATGAAATTATCTGGGACTAATAATGATGATAATAATGATAATGAAACGCATGACACTATAAAATCTCTTGATGAAAATGAAAGTTACAAATACTTAGGAATCTTAGAAGCAGACAATATCAAGCAAGCAGAAATGAAAGGAAAAGTTTTAAAAAAGAATATCTCCGGAGAACTAGAAAACTTCTAGAAACCAAACTTAACAGCAGAAATCTGATCAAAGGAATCAATACCTGGGATGTCCCCATTATAAGATACACAGGACCATTCTTAAAATGAACAAAAGAAGAACTCAGACAGATTGACCAAAGAAAGAGAAAACTAATGACCATGCACAAGGCTCTTCGCCCTAGAGACGATAGAGATAGATTATATGTGTCAGGAAAGGAAGGGGGAAAAGGTCTTGCAAACATAGAGGACTGTGCAGAAACCACAATCCAACAACTCGAAGACTACACAAGAAAGAGCTAAGAGAGCTTATTTATGGCGGCCAACAATAGTAGAAGTGACAGATGGAAAAACAGAAAAACAACAAAGACTAGAAAACAAAAATGGGAAGAAAAACAATTATATGGACACTTCAAACGACAAATCGGAGAGGTTGCACATGAAAATACCTGGACGTGGTTAGGAAAGGGAAACATTAAAAAAGAAACTTAATCACTAATAATTGCTGCACAAAATAATACCATAAGGACAAACTACATCAAAGCGAAAATTGATAAGACCCAACAAAATAGTAAATGTAGACTTTGCGGTAATAGAGATGAGACTGTTAACCATATACTCTGCGAATGTAGCAAACTAGCACAACGAGAATACAAAACTAGACACGACTGGGCTGTGAAGGTGATCCACTGGGAATTATGCAAAAAATTAAATTTTGACCACACAACAAAATGGTATATGCATAAACCAGAATCTGTTCTTGAGAACGAAACGCACAAAATTCTCTGGGACTTTGAGATAAAAACGGATCACCTTATCCCAGCAAGAAGACCAGACCTAGTGTTGATAAACAAAAAAGAACTTGTAAACTGGTGGATTTTGCTGTTCCACCAGATCACAGGGTGAAGCTAAAGGAAAATGAAAAAATAGACAAATATCTGGACCTTGCCAGAGAACTGAAAAAGTTATGGAATATGAAAGTGAAGGTGATACCAATTGTAGTTGGTGCACCTGGAACAGTCCCAAAAAGATTAGAAAAGGGCTTGGAAAGTTTGGAAATCAGAGGAAGGATTGAAACCATTCAGAACACTGCACTGCTGCAATCTGCCAGAATACTCAGAAGAGTCCTGGAGACCTGAGGAGACTTGCTGTCACTTAGACTCCAGTGAAAGACCATCAGCTAACGCTGATGTGAAAACTCAAAAGCAGTAAATAATAATAATAATAATAATAATAATAATAATAATAATAATAATAATAATAATAATAATAATAATAATAATAATAATAATAAAAAATAAACGAATAATGGATCTGGAAATCAGAGGAAGAATTGAGACCATCCAGACTACTGCACTGCTGCAATCGGCTAGAATACTCAGAAGAGTTCTGGAGACCGGAGGAGACTTGTTGTCACTCAGCCTCCAGTGAATACCATCAGCTAACGCTGATATTAAAAACACAAAAGGAATAATAATAATAATAATAATAATAATAATAATAATAATAATAATAATAACTAGCAGGACCTGTGGATATACCACATTATTATAACTTAAGTATTATAACGTTTGATATGTTTACTTAAGAGCTACTGCTAAATAGTTCAATATGTAAAAAGTATAATAATCTTGATTTTACTCTCACTCTTTTTTTCATTCTTTCTTTCTTTCTTTCTTTTCTTCTATTCATCTTTTCATTATGTTCGATTCAAACAAATTAGCATTATCGCTTCCGTACGCCCACCCCCCTCTCTCTCTTCTCTCTCTCTCTCTCTCTCTCTCTCTCTCTTCTCTCTCTCTCTCTCTCTCTCTCTCCTCTCTCTGCCATTCCCTACTTTCTTTCTTTCTTTCTTTCTTTCCTTCATTCTTTCTTTCTTATAATATATCTTCAGTGTAGCATGTCATTTTTTCTCTCTTTCGTTCTTTATAAAAAAATTGAATGATCCATTATTTAGCTGAGGTGTCGACACTTATAAGAATTTGGCGGCTAAGAAACACCATATAATCAGGATTTACATTTTTATTCATGTCATCTTGGACGATTTGGACGTCTCATTTTTAACCAGAGGGTGTTGAGGGATAATAACAGTCGGGAAATGATTGTAAAGAAACTTATAATTGCACCTATTGAAAGAGAGCATCTTGTGCACTGACAGAGACGCGTTTAATGTGTCGCTTGAATGGTTTCATTTTAATAGAAAATGAATAATTGTAGACGAATAGCGTTGCGTAAGCAAGAAACTTAGCAAACTCACTTTCTCTTAAGCGATTGCAGGAATACAGAAGAGACTAGGATAGATAGATAGATAGATAGATAGATAGATATCAATCTAGAGGGATTGGTAGATATATAGATAGATAGTAACTAGAGGGATAGATAGATAGATAGATAGATAGATAGATAGATAGATATTAAACTAGAGGGATAGATAGATAGATAGATAGATAGATAGATAGATAGATATTAACTAGACGGATTGATAGAGATGATAGATAGATAGATAGATAGATAGATAGATAGATAGATGGATAATAGACTAGAGGGATAGATAGATAAATAGATAGATATTAAACTAGAGGAATAGATAGATAGATATATAAAACTAGAGGATAGATAGATAGATAGATAGATAGATAGATATTAAACTAGAGGGATAGATAGATAGATAGATAGATAGATAGATAGTTAGATAATAGAGGGATAGATAGATAGATAGATAGATAGATAGATAGATAGATAGATATTAACTAGAGAATAGTAATAATAGATAGATAGATAGATAGATAGATAGATAGGTTTAAACAGAATAGATAGATATTACTAAGAGGGGATAGATAGAATAGATAGATGATAGATAGATTGATGATAATAACTAGAGGATGATAGTTAGATAGATAGATTAGATAGATAATATTAACGAGCGGATAGATACTAGATAGAATTGATATTGTGAGCGAGAATTGTCCCTTTATTTCGTACAAACATTATCTGATTCTTCTACTCATTCTCCCCCTCTTCTCTTCTCTCTCTCTGTTCTCTCTCTGTCGCTCGCTCTCTCTCCATACTAAGAGAGATAGATAGTACATAACTATGAACAGAATGAGATAGAGAGTAACAATGAAACTGTTTAGGAACAGATAATATGACTAAACAGAAAGAATACGGTTGATAGATAGATAGATGATGATAGATAAGAAGAAAGAAAGAGAGAAGAGGGAAGATAATTAGATAGTAGATAGATGAATGATAGATGATGATGATATGATATTGTAGAGGCCCCTCCTTAAAAGTGCTCCCTTTATTTCGTATCCCCCAGTCTGGCACGATAACGCATAACCTGACTTGCCACGTCATTATGGCGGCCTGTCTACCGTTTTCTTCCTATCCATTCTATCCCCTCTCTCTCTCTCTCTCTCTCTCTCTCTCTCTCTCTCTCTCTCTCTCTCCTCTCTCCTACCCCCCTTCTTCTCTCCTCTCTCTCTCTCTCTCCTACCCCCTATCTCTCTCCTCTCTCTCTCTCTCTCTCTGTTCACCATACTTTCTCCCTCTATGATAGATGGATAGCATAGATATTAACAGAATAGGAATACGGGGATATGATGTAGATACGATGATGCAGTAAGTGAGAGAGACCAAAAAAGACAGATAAATGAAAGGACGAGATTAAGATAGATAGATATGATATGTGTGAGAGAGTAATCTTAGATAGATGATGATAGATAGTGACGAACTGAATGAGATTAGATTGATACGATAGATAGATAGATAGATAGAGAGATAGATAGATAGATAGGACAATTTGAACAGAATGGGGAGATAGATAGTAGATAGATTGATTGAAATGAAATGATGAGATAGATAGATTAGATAGATAGATAGATAGATTGAACTGGTAATTGGACATACTGAAGTATGATGAATAAATGAAATAAGTTATTAAGTAGATAGATCGTCAGTAAGCTGAGAGAAGAGGAGAGAGAGAGAGAGAAGGTTGAATGAACTGAATTAGATAGAATAATTGATAGATAAGATAAATAGAAGAGATGAATTGAATGAATGAATTGATGATAGAATACTCTAGGATTGAATACAGAATGAGATAGTGTGTAGTTTGATAATTGAAACTGTATTTTTGTACATACGTGAGACTTGTTGCAAATACTTATAGATGAATAATAGAACGAAAGAAGATTGATAGATTGATCGTAGTAACTGAGAAAGTGGAACACTGCCAATTCCCTCAATATGATGAACCTTACCGACTGAAACGATGGGGCCAATTTGTCATTTTGCATTTACTGTCTACGCTACGTTTTTAAAATATATACAGGTATGCATGATATCGCAATAAATTGATTTTTTATTAATAATTAGTATCCTTAAAGTAAAAAAATCATTAACCAATTTGGGAGTGTTTCTTGTTAGCCGATTAAATGCTATGAGATTTGAATCAGAGTGTCCTCCGTTTTGTGTTATGTGACGTATACAACCTCCTTTTATTATATATAATTTAAGTATATTTATATATAATATTATATAATTGCCTGGTATGTAATATATAATATATACTATTTATAATAGATTATATTATAATTTAATATTTATTCCTCATTCATTTAAGGTTTTTCACTAATTATGGTATATAATATATATAATAATATATTATTTAATAAGGAGAATAACACGAATTCCTAATATTTGACAAATTGGGGCTATAAATCTAAGTTGATCAAATGAATATCTTACTAAGTTTGTCTCTCTAATAATATATATTATACCTGTATGACCAGTGGCGTGTATATAATAATAATAGAGAGAGAGGGAGAGAATACCCACACACCAAAATACCATATATGAATATATAAATGGTTCTAAAGTTTGGATACTTCATATATAAATATTATATGTATATAAATATATTATTATATATAATATGAATATATAATATATATATAATATTATATATTATTATCTATTAGATAATTAAATCATATAATTAACAATATAGATTATATAAATTTATTATTTATATATATAATATATATATCTATATAATATTATATAATATATAGATTAATATATATTAATATATATATATTTTATATTAATATTAATATTTTAATACATATAAAAATGTTCACGAACCAGATTGATACAACTAATTTTTCTTTTCTCTGGTGGTCTATAATACTATTATATCTCCCTCTCTCTTTCTCTCTCTGTTCTTCTCTCTCGTCTCCTCCTCTCAGTCTGATATATTATCATGCATATTCTATCTCTTAGTTCATTTCAATCATCTAACTATTATCTATTATCATTAGAGGATTCAACCTTCCAACAATAGCATTATCTCTCTCTCTCTCTCTCTCTCTCTCTCTCTCTCTCTTTCTCTCTCTCTATCTCACACACACACACCCCACACACACAGATACACACGCACATTCAGTTCCGACATCTATATCTATCACTGCCATTTTTCTCCTCCTTTCTTCCGTCTACTCTCTCCTCTTCTCATCTCTCTCTCTCCTCTCTTATTTCTCTCTCTCTCGTCCCACACACCCTCAATTACCGACTATTTAATCTATCTATCACTGTCATCTCTCTCTCCTTTTCTCTCTCTTCTATCTCTCTCTCTCTCTCTTCTCTGCACTCTCTCTCTTTCTCTCCTCTCTCTCTCACCACACACACACACTTAGATACCGACTATTTATCTATTATCCGCTGCTTCTTATCTCTCTCTCACTCTCTTTCTCTCTCTCTCTCTCGTCTCTCTCTCTCTCTCTCTCACACCACACACCACACACTCAGTTACCGGACTATTTATCTATCTATAAATCCATCTCTCTCTCTCTTCTTTCGCCTCCTCTTCTCTCTCTCTCTCTGCTCCTCCTCTCTCTCTCTCTCTGCCACTCTCTCTCTTTCTCTCCTCTCCTCTCTCTCCTCTCTCTTTCACACACACACACACACACCAGTTACCGATATTATCTACTATCACTGCCATCCTCTCTCTCCTCTTCTCTCTCTCTCTCTCTTTCACTCTCTTTTCTCTGCTCTTCCTTCTCTCTCTCTCTTCTCTCACTCTCTCTCTCTTTCTTCTGTTCACTTCTTCTCTCCCTCCTCTTCCTCTCTTGT
>JALAJA010000154.1:15000-30000 GCA_023376005.1 Doryteuthis pealeii | reverse complement strand
TTCAAAATTCTCATAAAAGCATCACAACCATCAATACAGTGCGAATAAAAAAAAAAGCCAATAAAAAAAGACTAACCTCCAAATCCGTGTCTGTCATCTTTATTAACAACTCCCCACCAACACACAACACACCTTATCTAGTTCTCTAGTTTAATATCTATCTATTTACTATCTATCCCTCTAGTCTATTATCCACTATTTCTATTCTATCTATCAATCCGTCTAGTTTAATAAATATCTATCTTTATCTATCTATCTTCTATCCGTTAATTTTAAATATCTATCTATCTATCTATCTATTCCTCTAGTTTAATATCTTATCTATTTATCTATCTTCCCTCAGTCTATTATCATCTATCTATCTATTCTATCTATCTATCTTTATCAATCCGTCTAGTTTAATATCTATCTATTCTATCTATCTATCTATCTATCTATCTATTATCCGTCTAGTTTATTACTATCTTCTAAATCTATCTATCTATCTATCCCTCTAGTTTACTATCTATCTATATATCTACCAATCCCTTCCTAGATGATATCTATCTTATCTCTATCTATCTATCTATCTATCTATCAAATCTCTATTTAATATCATCTATCTATCTATCTATCTATCTATTCTAGTTATTACTATCTATCTATCATATCTATATTAGTCTCTTCTGTATTTCTGCAATCGCTTAAGAGAAAGTGAGTTGTTTAAGTTCTTTTGCTTACGCAACGCATTCGTCTACAATTTTATTCATTTTCTATTAAATGAAAACCATTCAAGCGACACATTAAACGCGTTCTCTGTCAGTGCACAAGATGCCCTCTTTCAATAGGTGCAATTATAAGTTTCTTTACAATAATTTTCCCGACCGTTATTATCTCTCAACACCCTCTGGTAAAATGAGACAGTCCAAATCGTCCAAGATGACATGAATAAAAATTTAAATCTGATTATATTGGTGTTTCTTAGCCGCCAAATTCTATAAGTGTCGACACCTCAGCTAAATAATGGACCATTCAATTTTTTATAAAAAACGAAAGAGAGAAAAAATGACATGCTACACTGAAGATATATTATAAGAAAGAAAGAATGAAGGAAAGAAAAAAGAGAGTAGGGAATGGCAGAGAGAGAGAGAGAGAGAGAGAGAGAGAGAGAGAGAGAGAGAGAGAGAGGGGGGCGTACGGAAGCGATAATGCTAATTTGTTTGAATTGAATAATTAGAAGAAAAGAAAGAAAGAAAGAATGAAAAAAAAGAGTGAGAGTAAAATCAAGATTATTATACTTTTTACATATTGAACTATTTAGCAATAGATCAGACGTTGTAATACTTAAGTTATAATACTGTGGTATATCCATAGGTCCTGCTAGTTATTATTATTATTATTATTATTATTATTATTATTATTATTATTATTATTATTATTATTATTCCTTTTGTGTTTTTAATATCAGCGTTAGCTGATGGTATTTCACTGGAGGCTGACTGACAACAAGTCTCCTCCGGTCTCCAGGACTCTTCTGAGTATTCTAGCCGATTGCAGCAGTGCAGTAGTCTGGATGGTATCAATCCTTCATCTGATTTCCAAACTTTCCAAACCCTTTTCCAATCCTTTTGAGACCGTTCCAAGTGCACCAACTACAATTGGTATCATTTTCACTTTCATATTCAATAATATTTTCAGTTCTCTGGCAAGGTCCAGGTATTTGGTCATTTTTTCATTTTCCTTTAGCTTCACCGTGTGATCTGCTGGAACTGCAAAATCCACCAGTTGACAAGTTCTTTCTTTTTTGTTTATCAACACTAGGTCTGGTCTTCTTGCTGGGATAAGGTGATCCGTTTTTATTTCAAAGTCCCAGAGAAATTTTATGCGTTCCGTTCTCAAGAACAGATTCTGGTTTATGCATATACCTTTTGGTTGTATGGTCAAATTTAATTTTTTGCATAATTCCAGTGGATCACCTTCCAACCCAGTCGTGTCTAGTTTTGTATTCTCGTTGTGCTAGTTTGCTACATTCGCAGAGTAATATGGTTAACAGTCTCATATCTATTACCGCAAAGTCTACATTTAACTATTTTGTTGGGTCTTATCAATTTCGCTTTGATGTAGTTTGTCCTTATGGCATTATTTTTGTGCAGCAATTATAAGTGATTCTGTTTCTCTTTTGAGGTTTCCCTTTCTTAACCATGTCCAAGTCTTTCCATGTGCAACCTCATCTATTTGTTCGTTTGAAGCGTCCATATAATTGTTTTTTCTTCCCATATTTGTTTTCTAGTCTTTGTCGTTTTTTGTTTTTCCATATGTCACTTCTACTATTGTTGGCCGCCATAAATAAGCTCTCTTAGCTCTTTCTTGTGTATCTTCGAGTTGTTGGATTGTGGTTTCTGCACAGTCCTCTATGTTTGCAAGACCTTTTTCCCCCTTCCTTTCCTGACACATATAATCTATTTTCTATCGTTCTCTAGGGCGAAGAGCTCTGTGCATGGTCATTTAGTTTTTTCTCTTCTTTGGTCAATCTGTCTGAGTTTCTTTCTTTTGTCCCATTTTAAGAATGGTCCTGTGTATCTTATAGTGGGGACAGCCCAGGTATTGATTCCTTTGATAAGATTTCTGCTGTTAAGTTTGGTTTCTAGAAGTTTTTCTAGTTCTCCAGAGATATTCTTTTTTAAAACTTTTTCCTTTCATTTTCTGCTTGCTTGATATTGTCTGCTTCTAAGATTCCTAAGTATTTGTAACTTTCATTTTTCTCAAGAGATTTTATAGTGTCATGCGTTTCATTATTATTATTATCATCATTATTAGTCCCAGATAATTTCAGCGTTTCCTTTTCAAAAACAAACAATTAGAAATCAATAATACTAAGCACATATTTATTAAAATCAAAATTTTAAGATCAATATGCAAATTTAGCCTTCCCTTTCACACTGTGAACGCTATTTTGTTTGTATATATATATATCAATTGTATGTTCTTTAGAATGTAGTTATGGTTAGCAGTATTGATTAATGTAAAACCATTTATTAATAATTGAGGTTTAATACAAATAAAATCATGGAGAATGTAAGGGAATTGTGACTTGTATAGTAATATAGTTTCGGTTACAGACAGACAAACCTACAATCTCCATTATAATAAGTTATTATTATATTATTATTATTTATTATTTTATTAAATGTCTTCGGCACAAAATAACCCAACAAGAGTTGACATGCCTTAAAATCCAACCAACCACTAACCAACATAACCTTAGGAATAAACAAAAATGACTTCGGCATGAAATAACCCAACAAGGTTTGACATGCCATAAAATCAAACCAATCAACCCGACGTTAGACAGAAAACTCAATTTTCAATCCCCAACAAGAATGAATAAAATAACCCAACAAGTGTTGACATGCCGTAAAATCCAACCAACCAATCAACCAACTTAACCTTAGAGAGAAATCACAATTTTCAATTCCCAACAAAAATGAATAAAATAAAATGTCCTCGGCATAAAATAGTTCAACAAATGTTGACATGCCGTAAAAAACCAACCAACCAACCAACCAACCAACCAACCAATCTAACCTAACCTTAGGAAGTAGTAGTAGTAGTAGTAGTAGTAGTAGTAATCTATTCATTAGAGCAATTTCTAGTTATAAATTTTCCTCACATATTTTTTGCATTAGATCCCAGTATAATGTACTCATCAGTATTTCTTCCAGCGCTAAAAACAAAGTGAACTTATAAAGTTCTTTACTTGCTTACGCAACGCAATTCGTCTACAATGATTCATTTTTCTATTAAAATGAAACTACTCGAGCGACACATTAAACGCGTCTCTGTCAGTGCACAAAATGTCCCCCCCTCTTTTCAATGGGTGCAATTATAAGAGTGTTGTTGATACATATGCATTGGTGGTGCAATTTCTTTATTCTTCTTTCTTTTAATCCATTGGCAGTTCGGGGGGCATGAATACGATTTTATGGGTTCGCGAAAAACACGAGGCCGTTTTTCAAATTAACATATGCAAAACAAAATTGTGTAGCTGGCATATAGAATTTATCTACCTACAACATTCACTTTCATTCTTCTTCTTCTTCTTCTTCTTCTTCTTCTTCTTCTTCTTCTTCTTCTTCTTCTTCTTCTTCTTCTTCTTCTTCTTATATTATTATTATTATTATTATTATTATTATTATTATTATTATTATTATCTCAATACGTTTGTGTTCCAGGCCTTGTCAATCCGTTTTGACAATGAAGAAGGTAAGTAAAGAAAAATAAAAGAAAGTGATATTAGATAGATAGATAGATAGATAGATAAAAATGAAAAGAATAAGATAGATAGATATGAACAGAATAAGATAGAGAGATAGATAGATAGATAGATAGACAAATATGAAAAACCAGAGATAGATAGATAGATATAAACACATTGAAATAGATAGATAGATTCATAGATCCATATATAGATAGATATGAACAAACACAGAATAGATTGATAAATATGAACAGACTGAGATAGATAGATAGATAGATAGATAGATAGACAGATAGACATAAACACACTGAAATAGATAGACAGATAGATAGATTGCTGTATCATTAAAAAACAAAACAAAAAAAACCCGGATAGATAGATAGATATCAATTGAATGAAATAGATAGATATGAACAGACTGAAATAGATAGAACGATAGATAGATAGATATAAACAGACTGAGATAGATGGATAGATAGATAATTATAAACAAAGTAAGATAGATAGATAGATAAATAGATAAAAAGATAGTTATGAATAGACTTAAATTTAATTCTTAATTCAAAATTCAACTCTTAAGTATGTATATATATGTACACATATACACATCGAATACAACCATATACATACACACACACAAAAAGTAAACATAGGCACATATACGTAGGCACACACATACACACACCCAAAAAGTATAAATTTAAGTAGAAAAACATAGAATGTCTTCAGAACAAAAAACAAATTACAAACACACACACCTGATATATCAAATGAACATCTGATGAACTTTATCAAGACAACCCAAATAAAAAGGTAATAAAAAAAGTTATAAAAAAAGTTATAAAAATTCAGCTAATGACTTTATTAGTAAACCACCCAAAAAACAAAAACACCTGTTTAAAAGACTAATGTTAAAAATGAAATTCCATTCCACTCCCACAAAAACAGGAAGAAGAGGTGAAATATTCATGTGTATGTATATATATACACATGCATGTAAAAATTCATTTTCATATTATCAATCAGAGCCTGAAGAAGATACCCGAAGATCTGAAACACGTGTTGCATATGTAAAACAAAAAGAATTAAAAACATTTTTCTGAGAACAAAATACATTTTGCGGACCTTCCCTTTTTTTTATAAAATATTGAATTTTCTCCCGTTGGAACCAGAACAACACTTTTTATATATATATATATATATATATATATATATATATAGAGAGAGAGAGAGAGAGAGAGAGGAGAGAGAGAGAGAGAGAGAGAGAGAGAGAGAGAGAGGGCGAGAGGAGAGAGAGAGAGATGGGGGAGAGAGAGCGATGGTAGAGAGAGAGAGAGAGAGGTGATGGGAGAGAGAGGAGGGAGGGAGAGAGAGAGAGAGAGAGAGAGGGAGAGAGAGAGAGGGGCGGTTTAGCTCACTCGGTAGAGCGTTCGGTTTGGAATCCCAAGGTACTTGGTTCGATAGCAGCCCCCGCCAACTCAGCATATGAGTAGCACAGATATCTACGTGGTAAAGTGAGGAGCTTATGGTAGGTGTGGTGCTCCACTGATTTCAGACGCTGAAAATAATCTCGCTGGTCAAGCGCTATTGGAAAGGGGACATATTCCCTCACTGTCAGGCTGATACCGATATTAGGCTGCCCCGATATATATATATATATTATATATTATATACATATTATCGAGAGAGAGAGAGAGAGAGAGAGAGAGAGAGAGAGAGAGAGAGAGAGAGAGAGAGGGGGGGGTGATAATAGATAGGGGAAGTTAGTGATAGGGAAAAATAGAGAGAAGGGAAAGTGAAAAGTGGACAGGAAAAATAGAGAAGGGGTGGTTAAAAAGGGAACAGAAGAGAGAAGGGAGAGAGAGAGAGAGAGAGAGAGAGAGAGAGAGAGAGGAGAGAGAAGGGGGATAAAGAATATAGAAAGAGGGAATGGAGAGAAAGATGGGGAAAAAGATAGAGAAGACAAGGGATAGAGAGAGAGAGAGAGAGAGAGAGAGAGAGAGAGAGAGAGAGAGAGAGGGGGATATATATATATATATAGAGAGAGAGAGAGAGGAAGATAGAGAGAAAATAGGGGATGGAGGGAAAGATGGGAAAAAGATAGAGAAAGACAAAGGTTAGTGAGTGGGAGAGAGAGAGGGGGAAGATAGAGAGAAAGAAGGGGAAAAGATAGAGAAAGAGAAAGGGATGGTGAGTAAAGAGAGAGAGATAGAGATAGAGATAGATAGATAGATAGATAGAGAGAGAGAGAAAGAGAGAGAGAGTGGATATAGATATATAGAGAGAGGGGAAGATAGAGAGAAAGTGGGGATGGAGAGAAGGAATGGAAAAAGATAGAGAAAGACAAAGGTAAGTGAATGGGAGAGAGAGAGAAAGGGAGAGGGAGAGGGAGAGCGGAGAGAGAGAGAGAGAGAAAGGGGGATATATAAGTATATATAGAGAAAGAGGTGCATAGAGAGAGAAGGGGAAAAGATAGAGAAAGAAAGAAAACAAACGCTAACCATCATATTATCTGTTTCAAATGAATGAAATGAATGAAAGAAAGTATAAAACAAAGGAAAAGAATTTATTAGACTTCGATATATATATATATATATATATATATATATATATACCAACCCCACCGCACGAGCAGGATGCGACACAAGGTCAATTTCTTAAGCGGAGTTCAACAGGTTTGAGTGTTCCTTCTCCTAGACTGGTTACCTAGCCATGGTTAAAGAGCCCAGACTGCCCTACTATTTACCCATAGCTGGAGGGAGAGTAGGATTCATACCTTTCCCAAGGGTATTAGCGCTAAGTGAAATGCAATTACCACGTCCAGGATTTGAACTCGGGGCGACGAGTCCATTTCCCATGACTTTAACCATTACACCACGCGCTTCCTTTGATGGATATATGTAACCGTAACTCAGCGCAAAAATAAAAATAAAAATAAAAAACGTAATTGTCAAGCTAACCTTAGGCAGAAATCACAATTTTCAATACCCACCAAGGAGAAATAAACAAAATGTTTTCGGCACAAAATAACACAGCAAGGGTTGGCATGCCGTAAAATCCAACCAACCATCCAAACAAACAACCTAACCTTAGACAGAAATGATAATATTCAATACCTAAGAGCAACCAACAAACAAAATGAATAAAATAAGCCAAGAGTTGACATGCCGTAAAACCCAACCAACCTAACCGTAGATAGAAATCACAGTTTTCAATACCCAACAAGAATGAATAAACAAAATGTCTTTGGCACAAAATAACACAGCAAGGGTTGGCATGCCGTAAAATCCAACCAACCAGCCAACCAACCAACCTAACCTTAGATAGAAATGACAATATTCAATACCTAAGAGCAACCAACAAACAAAATGAATAAAATAAACCAACAAGAGTTGACATGCCGTAAAACCCAACCAACCTAACCGTAGATAGAAATCACAGTTTTCAATACCCAACAAGAATGAATAAAACAAAATGTCTTTGGCATAGAATAGCCCAACAACGGTTGTAATGCCTTATAATCCAACAAGCAAACTAACTAACAACCAGTCAAACTAACCTTAAACAAAAATCACAATTTTCAATACCCACTTGAACGACCTGTCGGCTGGGGCATTAGAATGCACTGACTGCACCTCTGAGATGTCCATGAGCGCAATATACCTTAATTGATCTGAGACAGGAGAATATGGCAATTTCCAGTTCAATTGGCACATTAATGATAGTTTTGTTAAACTAAGTGAAAATCATGTGATAGTCTTGCAAATTCTCAATATCACGTAAGAAAGGACTATTAAATATCCCAAATACTTCGGCCGCCCTGTCGGCTGCGGCGTTAGAATGCACCGACTGCACCTCTGCAGAGGGGTAAGATTCCCCCAAATGGGGCCACCTGTTGGCCGTGGGTGGCGACCCGTGATGCTTAAGGACGGAGTCTTGGTGGATGAGCAGTCCATGACCTGCAACACTCCACTTAGAACCTTACTTAGGCTAGACGGACAGTCGGAGAGGCCCCCTCCGATTAATCGGCTGGTCACGTCAAGCCCTAGCACCTATACGATTGCCCAAACCCTATTGCTCTTATGGTAAGCCCCAACCCCTTTTTATCATATGGGTGCTAGAAACCGGTGACTGAGGGTCTACATGTCCTTGGAATGACGTTAAACTGATGATGAGGTTCCAGTTTTGGAGGTTTGGGGAATGTGGAGCACCCCTTCATCACCATTGCTCCCTGGTCCACTGTGACCCGGAGTGGTAGTACCTGTTAGGGTCCCATCTATGGGTTAAATAGAAAAATGTATCTACAAAAATTATATTATCCATTAAGAATTGATTTATTTCAAAACTTTATTGGCATTAAATAACCTACTGAGGTTGTTATTCCGTAAAACGAACCAAACCTAAATACCCACTTGAAATTATAAAACTAAATGTCTTCGGCACAAAATAACCCAACAAGGGTTGTCATGCCGTAAAATCCAACCAACCAACTAACCAACATAACCTTAGGAATAAACAAAATGACTTCGGCATAAAATAACCCAACAAGGTTTGACATGCCGTAAAATCAAACCAACCAACCAACCAACCAACCAACCTAACGTTAGAGAGAAAACTCAATTTTCAATCCCCAGCAAGAATGAATAAGATGAAATATCTCCGGTATCAAATAACCCAACAAGTGTTGACATGCCGTAAAATCTAACCACCCAACCTAAGACAAAGATCCTGAATATTCATGCACAATTTTATCTCACTCTAATAATCTTTGAGAGAAAAGCTCAATTTTCAATCCCCAACAAGAATGAATAAGATGAAATATCCCCGGTATCAAATAACCCAACAAGTGTTGACATGCCGTAAAATCTAACCACCCAACCTAAGACAAAGATCCTGCATATTCATGCACAATTTTATCTTACTCTAATAATCTTTGAGAGAAACACTCAATTTTCAATTCCCAACAAGAATGAATAAAATAAAATATCTCCGGTATCAAATAACCCAAGAAGGGTTGACATGCCATAAAATCTAACCACCCAACCAACCTAACCTAAGACAAAGATCCTGCATATTCATGCACAATTTTATCTTACACTAATAATCATTAAGATTGAAATTCATCACACCGTTTCCCTTTTAATTTGAATCTCTTCTGATCTCTAAACTCTCTAAATAACCCAACAAGGGTTGATATGCCGCAAAATCTAACCATCCAATCAACCAACTTAACCTTAGAGAGAAATCACAATTTTCAATTCCCAACAAAAATGAATAAAATAAAATGTCCTTGGCATAAAATAGTTCAGCAACTGTTGACATGCCGTAAAATACAGCCAACGAGCCTAATCTAACCTTGGGAATAAACAAAATGACTTCGGCATAAAATAACCCAACAAGGTTTAACATGCCATAAAATCAAACTTACCAACCAACCAACCAACCAACTAACCAATCAACCACCACTCAAAAAATGAATAAAATAAAATGTCCTCGACATAAAATAGTTCAACAAATGTTGACATGCCGTAAAACACCAACCAACCAACCAGCCAACCAACCAATCTAACCTAACCTTAGGAATAAACAAAATGACTTCGGCATAAAATAACCCAACACGGTTTGACATGCTATAAAAAACCAACCAACCAACCAACCAACCAACCTAACGTTAGACAGAAAACTCAATTTTCAATCCCCAACAAGAATGAATAAAATAAAATATCTCCGGTATCAAATAACCCAAGAAGGGTTGACATGCCGTAAAATCTAACCACCCAACCAAGCTAACCTAAGACAAAGATCCTGCATATTCATGCACAATTTTATCTTACACTAATAATCTTTGAGAGAAACACTCAATTTTCAATCCCCAACAAGAATGAATAAAATAAAATATCTCCGGTATCAAATAACCCAAGAAGGGTTGACATGCCGTAAAATCTAACCACCCAACCAACCTAACCTAAGACAAAGATCCTGTATATTCATGCACAATTTTATCTTACTCTAATAATCTTTGAGAGAAACACTCAATTTTCAATTCCCAACAAGAATGAATAAAATAAAATATCTCCGGTATCAAATGTGTTGACATGCCGTAAAATCTAACCACCCAACCAACCTAACCTAAGACAAACATCCTGTATATTCCCGCACAATTTTATCTTACTCTAATAATCTTTGAGAGAAACACTCAATTTTCAATTCCCAACAAGAATGAATAAGATGAAATATCTCCGGTATCAAATAACCAAACAAGTGTTGACATGCCGTAAAATCTAACCACCCAACCAACCTAACCTAAGACAAAGATCCTGCATATTCATGCACAATTTTATCTTACACTAATAATCATTAAGATTGAAATTCATCACACCGTTTCCCTTTTAATTTGAATCTCTTCTAATCTCCAAATTCCCGCGAAGATGATAAACAGAAATATCTACAAAGAAATGTATAACATTGTATAAATGATGAGAAAAGAAAAGCAACAGTTCAACAACAGCAGTTCTTTTTTTTCTTTCTTTTTTTCATTTCTTTTCATTTCTTTCTTTTCTTGTCTTTCCTTCTATTTTTTTTTCAACGGGTTTGTCTTTGCAAGGAAATCTTATTTGTGGCGAACCAGAGAGGCGCAAAATCGGTATATCCGAAAAAGCTGTGAACGGAAGCCTCTCACTTAGCAAAGGTGCGTAAAGATTGTTTAACAACGTCGTTATGGATTTCCTTAACCCATTCACCACCATTTTGAATCATCCATTTTGTTTTTCTCTCCTTTTTTTTTCTTTTTGAATACGATGTTTCATTATTACCAGCGAGAGAACAATGGTTCATTAAATTTAATTTTTATTTATTTACCTTTCAGTTTTATCTACCTATTATTTTTTTTTTTACTTACATCTATTATTTTTCGTTCTTCGTCTTTTTAAAAAAAAAAAAATAGAAACCTTATATATCTAAATGTCATATTATCTCGTGTTTAGTGAAGTGTGCAGACACTTGAATTGTTTAACGCATGCGCGCAGGGGAGCATTTGAATATGTGCAGAGACGTGTGTGATGACGCTGTTGCTAAATAAGCAAATTATTTTCCTTTATAAAAAAAAGAAAAAATAAGAAAAGAAAAGAAAAGAAAAGAATAAGATGGCGGTTTTGTTGTTCACACTCTGCGTGTGAGAGCTTTTTCTTACCATAACACCACAGTATATATATATATATATATATATATATATATATATATATTTATATATATATATATATTTGGGAGAATATGTGCTTAATTGAAGTCGAACCTAATTTTTTTGAAAGTTAATTCATTAATAATTAATTAGGCGGGATTAAACTATTTAAATGTAAGGCTAAACAAATCGAGAAAAATCAATCTCTGTATGTACATTTCGGCCTATTAGGCCTCATCAGCAGAGCTATAGATACGAAGACCACCCCTGCTGATGAGGCCTAATAGGCCGAAATGTACATACAGAGATTGATTTTTCTCGATTTGTTTAGCCTTACATTTAAATAGTTTAATCCCGCCTAATTAATTATTAATGAATTAACTTTCAAAAAAATTAGGTTCGACTTCAATTAAGCACATATTCTCCCAAATATTGTCGGCTGAAAATAGCCATATCACAAACATCGTCTGTTTGTTTACTTCTCATATATATATATATATTTATATACATACACACACACACACACACACACATATATATATATATATATGTTGAAAGGAAAAATAATAAAGGAAGGATAATGTTGAATGGATAAAATAGATTTACTAACACGTGTTTCGGTCAAGAGTTTGTTCATGTACACATTTATTATTATTTTAAATATAAAATAAAATAATAATAATAGAAAATTATGAATTTTTTTAAGCATACAAAGAATAACGGCCTTAATCAGAGTAAAATGTTTCATATTTGAAGTTAAAACTGTCAAAGTACAGAACATATTGAGTGTTCGAATATATATATATATATATATATATATATATATATATATATATATGAAGTAAGTAAAGTAGTCGGTAAGGCCTAAAGTCGGTATCAGCCAATCAGCGAGGGAGTTTATCCTTTTTTCACAAACGCTAGACTAAGGAGATTATTTCTGCGTCTGAGGTGGAGCGCCATATATATATATATATATATATATATATATATATATTATAATATATAGTCTGGGATAGTCACCGCTTCTACTTTCACTGGAAGGTGAGCCAAATTGCAGTAATATTAGGAGAGTGCTCGATATAAAGAATAGAGCTATTATATAATAGAATGAAATAAATATATAAATATATTACATATCTATTTATTAGATGAATGCATACGATTTTGCATGTATGAAACCTAAGGTTGTGACTATTCTATTGCCGTCAAATAAATAGATATGTAATACCTTTATATATCTATTTTATTATATATATATATATATATATATATATATATAATGAAAAAATATATATATACATTAATAAGTCATCCATAGACACGTGTTTCGGCGTTTCAGTTGCAGTGTGGCTAGAGACAACAACTACCTCTGGGCAGGAGCGAACTCCGACTGACTTTTTGCCAGTCTGATTTCTTAACCTCTCGGCCATTTTGAGAGCTGCCGTAACGGAGGTGTTTAAACTATTAAATACATAGGTTTGTTTATATATTTTACGATCACCAGAAAGATCTAGTCTGCGAGCAGACGATCATTGCTATATATGTGCTGTCAGTGAAAGTTAATTTAAATCACCCGTATATATATACAATGTGTATGCATATATAATGCATTCATGTGTCTATATATACACTTAACAAACACAACACACACACACACACACACACACACACACATATATATATATATATATATATATATATATATTGGAGAATAAGTGCTTATTTGAAGTCGTACCTAATTTTGAAAATTAATTAATAATTAATTAATTAGGCGGGCATACCTATTCAAATGTAAGGCTAAAAAAATCGAGAAAAATCAATCCCTGTATGTACATTTCGGCCTTTTAAGCCTCATCAGCATAGCTATAGATAGGAAGATCGCCTTGTGTGTGATTCGAAACCCGACTGTCAAGCTGACAGGCTATGACCGTAACCCCTACACCAACCGGACTCTCCTAGATTTTTCGTTTTGTTTAGAAGAAGATTATATTCCTCTTATAGTGACTTTTTACTACACGACAGTATGAGAAGTAAACAAAAAAACAATGTGTGTTGATATGGGTTTTTTTAAGCCGACAATTTTTGGGAGAATATGTGCTTAATTGAAGTCGTACCTAATTTTGAATCACGCACAAGGCGGTCTTCCTATCTATAACTCTGCTGATGAGGCCTAATAGGCCGAAATGTACATACAGAGATTGATTTTTCTCGATTTGTTTAGCCTTACATTTTAATAGGTATGCCCACCTAATTAATTAATTATTAATTAATTAACTTTCAAAATTAGGTACGACTTTAATTAAGCACATATTCTCCCAAAAATTGTCGGCTTAAAAAAATCCATATCAAAACACATCGTTTTTTTATTCACTTCTCATATATACATATATACATACATTTATATGTGAGAATGGGAAATGAATCCGACAATATGAGGAAAAATGAGTAAAGAAAAAAAATGTAGATGGATAAAAATGAATTTTATCGATATCACTTTTAATCGATATCACTTACACATGTGTTTCGGTCTGTTTATCAAAATGTATACGGATTTACGTTATTATTATTATTATTAAAATAATCAGATGGAATTGAAATGAGGATGATAATAATAGGAAAAATGCATAAAATGTTCCGTACACAGATTTTGCCGACCTTCATCAGAGTTGTATTTTTATTTTTTGAGTTGGAGACGAGAATTTAATTTCAAAAAGTTCAAAAAATGTATATATATATATATGTGTGTGTGTGTGTGTTTGTGTGTGTGTGTGTTTTTGTGCGTGTGTGTATGTAAAACAATATATTTGCGTATTTTTGTTTCACAATAACTTTATTTGTTCCTTTTTATATAAAATTTTGTTTCTCACGATAATTTTTTTTCTTTCCTTCTATCTTTCTTTCTTTTTTTTCTTTTTTTTTCTTTTTACTTTTTTTCTTTCCTTCTTGTTTTGAAATATTATCATTCCTGATCGAATTCTGAAATTAAAATACGAATATTCTAAAAAATATTTTGGAATTGTCAGAATATATTTAAAAAATACCTCTCCCATATTCTCCTCACCTATCTATGAGTATATATAAAAAGATATGAAACCAACACAAAATGCTGTTAAAGTGAAAACATTTTATAACATAGCTGATATTGAACAGTATTTCGATTATATGAAAATCATCATCAGAGCTTGTTTATACTCCGTGTTGATAAGAGCGGAGACAAAAGTCAATATCAGCGAAGTTATAAAATGTTTTCACTTTAACAGCATTTTGTGGTGTTTTCATATATTTTTTATATATACTCATACCGTCGGATTCATTTCCTTTCTTTTAACTTATATCATCTATCTATATATATGAAATAAATTTTGGTGTCTACGTGTCGACTTATAACTCCAAAAAGAGAAGTTACTCACATTCGAAATCTTGCATACATCTTAATATCCTTCTAACTAAAAAAACACACCAATTTTGATTATTGTTTTTATTTATTTAATTAATTAAACCAAAATCAACCGATTTTCGAGACTGGCCGTATACCAGCTGCTGCTGATAATAAAATATTGCTCGCTGTCTGCTTTAGCAATACCAG
>JALAJA010000154.1:5000-10000 GCA_023376005.1 Doryteuthis pealeii | reverse complement strand
GTGCCTGGTATAAAAGGAAGATTCTTATTGGTTAAAATACCACCCACAAAGACCACATTTTGAAATATTGTTTCTATTTTTTCAGTTGGCCAATCCTTATTATCACAAATGCTGATCAGATCTCATGACAATATTGAATGTTTTCTAACTTACATGAAAATATTGCAAATGGCTGATGTAGCAATATTTAGTCGCCTCTAAAAAAACATGGCGTCTATATATTATAAGATTGTTGCTGAAACAATAGAGCATGCAATACTAGAAAAATAAGAACCGATGGACTCGCCACTTCTAATAAACTATTCTGCCCGAATTATAGTGGCTTGTCAAACAATTAAAACATTGTTTTAATTATTATTATCTTTTCTAAAAAGAATTTATTTTCGAAAAAAAAATATTTTGACGAAGACCAAGGGCCGAAAATAATTTGAGGAAAATAACCAACATAAAAGAAATATTCCTGTTTGTCTTATCACTTTTTGTTCATCTATAATAAAATAAATATATAAAACGTATTACATATCTATTCATTTGATGGCAATAGAACAGTCACAACCTTAGGTTTCATACATGCAAAAATCTCATGCATTCATCAGGTGACGTTGATACGAATACAAGGAAAATCAAAAAAATCGAAAAATTCAAAAGGTTTTTACAGACATAAGATGTTTATGATTGGGGGAAGTGATTCACTACTATAAATATATATTTAATTAATGAATTTATTTAGTTTTAAATGATATTTAAGAAATGTATATATATATATATATATATATATATATATATATATATATATATATACGACTCACAAACGCAAAAGATCATTTCTAGTCAGAATTTTTCATAGATAAGATATCCATTAATTATAGATTTTTCAATTTTCTATATTTTTACATATATTTATTTCATTCTTCAAACGAGTCCAGTAAAACAGGTTTGTTCCTAAAGAGATTTATTTTAATAAGATTGTGTACCCTTAAATATAATCTTAAAGAAATTATTTTCATAAATTCACAAATATATATATATATATATATATATATATATATATATATATATTATTATGTTTATATATGTAGTGTGTGTTTGTATGTAGATGAGCAGATGAGCGTATGCGTATGTATATTGATGTGTGTGTATATATATACATGAATAGGTGTATGTGTATATTTATATATATACATAATTGTTTTTTGGAGGATATGTGCTTAATTGAAATCATACCTAATTTTGAAAATTAATTAGTTAATAATTAATGAATTTAGGCGGGCATATATGTTCAACTGTAAGGCTAAACAAATCGAGAAAATGTCAGTTAGTCTTACAGTTGAACATATATGCCCGCCTAAATTCATTAATTATTAACTAATTAATTTTCAAAATTAGGTATGATTTCAATTAAGCACATATCCTCCAAAAATTGTCGGACAAAAAGGCCATATAAAAAAATAATACGTTGTTTGTTTCTTACTTTCATACAGTAATGTGTGTTTATATATATAGCAAAATATTGTTTCTATGTTTTCAGCTGGCCAATCCTTATTATCATAAAAGTTGATTAGATCTCATGACCACACTGAAAATATTGAATGTTTTCTAACTTACATGAAAATATTGCAAATGGCCGATGTGGCAATACTTTGTAGGCGCCTCTAAAAAACATGGCGTCTATATTATTATAAGATTATTGCTGAAACAATAGAGCAAGCAAATATTGCAAAAACATATGCAAATACATAAATAATACATAATAAAAACGTACGTCTCATTAATTTCTTGACCATAATATATATATATATATATATATATATATATATATATATATATATATATATTTTACGTGAATATGTATATATTGAATATCTAATCAAAGTATATCTATCTATCTATATCTATCTATCTATCTATCTATATAATATATATATATATATATATATATATATATATATATATAATCATGACATAGATATATATATAACATTAGATATAAACCGCAATAGACTCACATTTATATATATATATATATATATAATATATATATATATGTGTGTGTGTGTGTGTGTGTGTGTGTGTGTGTAAAAGATGAACAATGTGTATGTATGTATGTGTATGTGTGCGTATATATAAATTCACTGTACTTGTCTTTCTTTATAATATATATAATATATATATATATATATATATATATATATATATATATATATATATTATAAAGTGTTTGTTCTGGTTCCAACGGAAAAATTCAATATTTATAAAAAGGAAGGTCGCAAAATGTATTTTGTTCTCAGAAAATTTTTTAATTCTTTTGTTTTACATATGCAACACGTGTTTCAGATCTTCTGGTATCTTCTTCAGGCTTTGGTTGATAATATGAATATATATATATATATGTGTGTGTGTGTGTGTTGTGTGTGTGTGTGTGTGTGTGTTTGTGAGTATATATATGTATATAAGATGAACAATATATATATATACATATATATATATATAGTCGTCGGGGTGGCCTAAAGTCGGTTTCAGCCAGTCAGCGAGGAAGTCTATCCCCTTTTCCTTAGCGCTAGATCAAGGAGATTGTTTTTGCATCTGAGGTGGAGCACCACACCTACCATCAATTCCTTACTTTACCGCAAAGATCCCTGTGCTACTCAAACGCTGAGTTGGCGAGGGTCGTCATCGAATTAGGAACCTTCTGGTTTCTAGCCGAACGCTCTACCGACTGAGCTTACCCGGCCCCTATATAAATACATTCATATATATAATTACATACACATATGAATATATATGTATATATGTATGTGTATATATATATATAAATTCTCAGAACGTTTGTCTGCACACACAGACATGCACAGACACACGCGCGCCGCGCGCGCACACACAACACACATATATATATATATATATATATATATATATATATATATATTATATCACCTTCCATATACCAACAAATGCCCTGAAGATGATCTAATTAATAGATCGAAACACTGCAGCGTCGGCCAATAAACTTACTACTCAACTTATTTAAACCTGTGTTTTTTCAATTTTCTTAATATACTACACACACACACACACACACATATACACACATATATATACACACACACACACACACACATATACATATATATATTAATATATATATATTAGTTAAGAGTAAGGAAATGAATATATAGATAAAATGATATGAACAAACACAGATGAATTTATTTTTTACAACTTTGCATTGCTTGCTAATATTGCCAATATTCATCAAAAAATCTTCTTCAGAACATATTGATAGAAAGACAATTGTGGCCTTTTTATGATGTGATTGTTTTCTACCGGATTCTTTAAGAGAGAAACAAAGAATATTCTCAATTTAACCTGGAAATATTGTTTTTTCCAAAAAAGCATGTGTCACTTTCGTTCGGTGTATCACGTTTGTTTGGGGTATCTTGGAATCTTGTGTTATTCTCATATATCAAACCACCCCTCCCCTAACGACAAGGCTTTTTAAATATATTCCTATACTTAATCACACTACTGCTTAAAAAATCATAAAATTCCTTTCACATAACCATTTTAGACGAACACTCCCGAACAAATTTATATCAAAATTACTAGCAACAGTAAACACCTCCGGGCGTCGTAAAAATTAATTTTTGAAAGACATTGCCTGAGAGGGTGGGAGTTAAAAATTCAATATCAGAGGGTTTGTATCATAAGTAAGCAAAATCCTCATATTTATTAAAGGGGTAAGAAAAAAACAGAAAAAAACAATTTGAAATGAAAACTGAGCCCCGTCCCTCTTAAATAAAATGTTGCGTGCATGTAATAATCAAACAATTATTTTGAATATTTTCCACATCAATTTTACACAAAATCGTAGGTATTTATTTATTTGTAAACTTTTTTAGTTAACTTCTTGTTACTGTATAAAAAAAGGACGAGAGTAAAAATGAATTTTTTAAATTGCATAGACGGGCGATCGGAGAGGCCCCCTCCGATCAATCGGCTGGTCACGTCGCCACCCACGGCCAACAGGTGGCCCCATTGGGGAGTCTTACCCCTCTGCAGAGGTGCAGTCGGGCATTCTAACGTCCAGTCGACAGGGCGGTATATAGTTTGTTTTATTTTAATACATATTTAAAGTTTACATTTCAAATTGTTTTATTTTTTTAATCCTTTAATGAATTTGATGATTTTACTCACTTAGGGTACAAACTCGCTGACATTGAATTTTTAACTTCCATTCCTCAGGCAATATGTTTCAAAAATCTATTTTTACATCGCCGGAGGGTGTTTTTATTTTGCTAGTACCATTAAATAAACTAAACCAAAACATCCCACATATATAAATCCATGGTTGATTGGTTGGATTTTATGTCATGCCAATCCTTGTTGGGTTATTTTATATTGGATAAGTCAATCAAATGAAACGATGGTCCCGTTTGTACTTTGTTCCTAACAACCACGTTTATTTCTTAAGATTCATATACCCAAGCATCAGAGTTACATTGCCAGTCAATAAGTTCACTGTCAGAAAACCAAAGAGCAATTTCTCTCTGAGCCGATTCTAAAGAATCATTTCCATGGATGATATTCCTGAAAAAAAATAAGCAGACAAAAATTAGTTTTTTTTATAGATTTTATATATACTAGCAAATATATGCACCCTCCGGGTGCAAGTATTTAAGTTTTGATATAATAAAATATCATATTAAATTAGAAAGGCTAATGAAACTGACTAAGAATGCAGATAAAAAGATCTGCAACAGAGGGGGTATAATCGAAAATAGAACAACTTTGAAACTAACTATTCCATCATTTTCCATTACTCCCCTCTTTCATTGGTAAATTTTCCTAATTTAACTATTTAGTTAAATTAGGAAGTAAAGGAATATATTACAGTTATTTCTTCTTGTATAATTTTCTTTTAAGATTTATCCACGAGATTTTTGTTTATATTTCTTAAGATAAACCAAACAATTAGAAATCAATAATACCAAGCACATATT
>JALAJA010000153.1:121099-144500 GCA_023376005.1 Doryteuthis pealeii | reverse complement strand
AGGTGTGTACAGAAATAACCTATTAGTTATAGCCGTAAAAAAGTTAAGCAACGATGGGCATGTCCAGTGCTTAGATGGGTGACCAATACGTAAATAGAGCGTGTTATAGTGTGTACAGAAATAACCTATTAGTTATAGCCGTAAACAAGTTAAGCAACGATGAGCATGTTCAGTGCTTAGATGGGTGACCAATACGTAAATAGATATAGTGTGTACAGAAATAACCTATTAGTTATAGCCGTAAACAAGTTAAGCAATGATGAGCATGTTCAGTGCTTAGATGGGTGACCAATACGTAAATAGAGCGTGTTATAGTGTGTACAGAAATAACCTATTAGTTATAGCCGTAAACAAGTTAAGCAACGATGAGCATGTCAGTGCTTAGATGGGTGACCAATACGTAAATAGAGGTGTTATAGTGTGTACAGAAATAACCTATTAGTTATAGCCGTAAACAAGTTAAGCAATGATGAGCATGTTCAGTGCTTAGATGGGTGACCAATACGTAAATAGAGGGTGTTATAGTGTGTACAGAAATAACCTATTAGTTATAGCCGTAAACAAGTTAAGCAACGATGAGCATGTTCAGTGCTTAGATGGGTGACCAATACGTAAATAGAGCGTGTTATAGTGTGTACAGAAATAACCTATTAGTTATAGCCGTAAACAAGTTAAGCAACGATGGGCATGTCCAGTGCTTAGATGGGTGACCAATACGTAAATAGAGCGTGTTATAGTGTGTACAGAAATAACCTATTAGTTATAGCCGTAAACAAGTTAAGCAACGATGAGCATGTCCAGTGCTTAGATGGGTGACCAATACGTAAATAGATTATAGTGTGTACAGAAATAACCTATTAGTTATAGCCGTAAACAAGTTAAGCAACGATGGGCATGTCCAGTGCTTAGATGGGTGACCAATACGTAAATAGAGGTGTTATAGTGTGTACAGAAATAACCTATTAGTTATAGCCGTAAACAAGTTAAGCAATGATGAGCATGTTCAGTGCTTAGATGGGTGACCAATACGTAAATAGAGGGTGTTATAGTGTGTACAGAAATAACCTATTAGTTATAGCCGTAAACAAGTTAAGCAATGATGAGCATGTTCAGTGCTTAGATGGGTGACCAATACGTAAATAGAGGTGTTATAGTGTGTACAGAAATAACCTATTAGTTATAGCCGTAAACAAGTTAAGCAATGATGAGCATGTTCAGTGCTTAGATGGGTGACCAATACGTAAATAGAGGTGTTATAGTGTGTACAGAAATAACCTATTAGTTATAGCCGTAAACAAGTTAAGCAATGATGAGCATGTTCAGTGCTTAGATGGGTGACCAATACGTAAATAGAGGTGTTATAGTGTGTACAGAAATAACCTATTAGTTATAGCCGTAAACAAGTTAAGCAACGATGGGCATGTCCAGTGCTTAGATGGGTGACCAATACGTAAATAGAGCGTGTTATAGTGTGTACAGAAATAACCTATTAGTTATAGCCGTAAACAAGTTAAGCAACGATGAGCATGTTCAGTGCTTAGATGGGTGACCAATACGTAAATAGAGGGTGTTATAGTGTGTACAGAAATAACCTATTAGTTATAGCCGTAAACAAGTTAAGCAACGATGAGCATGTTCAGTGCTTAGATGGGTGACCAATACGTAAATAGAGGTGTTATAGTGTGTACAGAAATAACCTATTAGTTATAGCCGTAAACAAGTTAAGCAATGATGAGCATGTTCAGTGCTTAGATGGGTGACCAATACGTAAATAGAGGGTGTTATAGTGTGTACAGAAATAACCTATTAGTTATAGCCGTAAACAAGTTAAGCAACGATGGGCATGTCCAGTGCTTAGATGGGTGACCAATACGTAAATAGAGCGTGTTATAGTGTGTACAGAAATAACCTATTAGTTATAGCCGTAAACAAGTTAAGCAACGATAGCATGTTCAGTGCTTAGATGGGTGACCAATACGTAAATAGAGCGTGTTATAGTGTGTACAGAAATAACCTATTAGTTATAGCCGTAAACAAGTTAAGCAACGATGAGCATGTTCAGTGCTTAGATGGGTGACCAATACGTAAATAGAGCGTGTTATAGTGTGTACAGAAATAACCTATTAGTTATAGCCGTAAACAAGTTAAGCAACGATGGGCATGTCCAGTGCTTAGATGGGTGACCAATACGTAAATAGAGGGTGTTATAGTGTGTACAGAAATAACCTATTAGTTATAGCCGTAAACAAGTTAAGCAACGATGGGCATGTCCAGTGCTTAGATGGGTGACCAATACGTAAATAGTGCGTGTTATAGTGTGTACAGAAATAACCTATTAGTTATAGCCGTAAACAAGTTAAGCAACGATGAGCATGTCCAGTGCTTAGATGGGTGACCAATACGTAAATAGAGCATGTTATAGTGTGTACAGAAATAACCTATTAGTTATAGCCGTAAACAAGTTAAGCAACGATGGCATGTCAGTGCTTAGATGGGTGACCAATACGTAAATAGAGCATGTTATAGTGTGTACAGAAATAACCTATTAGTTATAGCCGTAAACAAGTTAAGCAACGATGACCATGTCAGTGCTTAGATGGGTGACCAATACGTAAATAGAGCATGTTATAGTGTGTACAGAAATAACCTATTAGTTATAGCCGTAAACAAGTTAAGCAACGATGGCATTCAGTGCTTAGATGGGTGACCAATACGTAAATAGAGCATGTTATAGTGTGTACAGAAATAACCTATTAGTTATAGCCGTAAACAAGTTAAGCAATGATGAGCATGTTCAGTGCTTAGATGGGTGACCAATACGTAAATAGAGCATGTTATAGTGTGTACAGAAATAACCTATTAGTTATAGCCGTAAACAAGTTAAGCAAAGATGGCATGTCAGTGCTTAGATGGGTGACCAATACGTAAATAGAGCATGTTATAGTGTGTACAGAAATAACCTATTAGTTATAGCCGTAAACAAGTTAAGCAACGATGGGCATGTCCAGTGCTTAGATGGGTGACCAATACGTAAATAGAGCATGTTATAGTGTGTACAGAAATAACCTATTAGTTATAGCCGTAAACAAGTTAAGCAACGATGGGCATGTCCAGTGCTTAGATGGGTGACCAATACGTAAATAGAGCGTGTTATAGTGTGTACAGAAATAACCTATTAGTTATAGCCGTAAACAAGTTAAGCAACGATGGGCATGTCCAGTGCTTAGATGGGTGACCAATACGTAAATAGAGCGTGTTATAGTGTGTACAGAAAAAACCTATTAGTTATAGCCGTAAACAAGTTAAGCAACGATGGGCATGTCCAGTGCTTAGATGGGTGACCAATACGTAAATAGAGCGTGTTATAGTGTGTACAGAAATAACCTATTAGTTATAGCCGTAAACAAGTTAAGCAACGATGGGCATGTCCAGTGCTTAGATGGGTGACCAATACGTAAATAGAGCGTGTTATAGTGTGTACAGAAATAACCTATTAGTTATAGCCGTAAACAAGTTAAGCAACGATGGGCATGTCCAGTGCTTAGATGGGTGACCAATACGTAAATAGAGCGTGTTATAGTGTGTACAGAAATAACCTATTAGTTATAGCCGTAAACAAGTTAAGCAACGGTGAGCATGTTCAGTGCTTAGATGGGTGACCAATACGTAAATAGAGCGTGTTATAGTGTGTACAGAAATAACCTATTAGTTATAGCCGTAAACAAGTTAAGCAACGGTGAGCATGTTCAGTGCTTAGATGGGTGACCAATACGTAAATAGAGCGTGTTATAGTGTGTACAGAAATAACCTATTAGTTATAGCCGTAAACAAGTTAAGCAACGATGGGCATGTCCAGTGCTTAGATGAGTGACCAATACGTAAATAGAGCGGGTTGAGTATTATAGTGTGTACAGAAATAACCTATTAGTTATAGCCGTAAACAAGTTAAGCAACGATGAGCATGTTCAGTGCTTAGATGGGTGACCAATACGTAAATAGAGTGGGTTTAGTATTATAGTGTGTACAGAAATAACCTATTAGTTATAGCTGTAAACAAGTTAAGCAACGATGAGCATGTTCAGTGCTTAGATGGGTGACCAATACGTAAATAGAGTGGGTTTAGTATTATAGTGTGTACAGAAATAACCTATTAGTTATAGCTGTAAATAAGTTAAGCAACGATGAGCATGTTCAGTGCTTAGATGGGTGACCAATACGTAAATAGAGTGGGTTTAGTATTATAGTGTGTACAGAAATAACCTATTAGTTATAGCTGTAAACAAGTTAAGCAACGATGAGCTTGTTCAGTGCTTAGATGGGTGACCAATACGTAAATAGAGCGGGTTGAGTATTATAGTGTGTACAGAAATAACCTATTAGTTATAGACGTAAACAAGTTAAGCAACGATGAGCATGTTCAGTGCTTATATGGGGGACCAGTGGTGGATTTATCTATGAGGTAAATGAGCTATAACTTAGGACGACACACTCTCGAGGACTCATTTTTAAAATATATCTTTTTATCAATGGTTTTTTACTCTTTAACACTAATTCATCATAAATTATATATATGAATAAGGTGTTCATAAAATTGAGTTTAAAGAAAGAAAAATTAAATAAACAGTCCTTATTTGTATTTAAATGAAGAAAGAAAGTATTCAGGTACAATAACGCGCAAGTGATAATATCATTAAAATCGCATTTTACGTAAAAATGGCATTAGATGTCGGAAACTCCCGAAGTAGCCAAACACTAACCCTAAACCTAAACATAGTTTCTCAGTTTTGGGTATTTCCGTGGCGTGTAAGGAAATGTAATGATATGTTCTCTTGCGCGCTATTGTGCATTACCCAGCAGATAGGAGCAGACAAAACCTGGTGCACGTAATAAAACCGTCAAAGAGTAATAAATCCGGGACCGGCAAAATCTAACTTGACTTTCATCAAGATAAACAGATAAAAGGGAAGACAAAGATGCGACGAGAGAGGGGGGGGGTAGTGCACAGGAGGTGTGCGTAGGCGAACATATACACACTATGCGTGTGGTCTAATGGTTAGAATTATAGCAAATGGACTCGTCAACCCGAGTTCAATTCCTGGATGAAGCTGTTGGCATTTCACATGGCGCTAATACCCTCGGGAAAGGTAAGAATCTAATTCTCCCTCCAGCTATGGGTAAATAGCAGGTCAGACTGAGCTCTTTAACCATGGCTAGGTAACCAGTGTAAGAGAAGAAAAACTCTGAATTCAAACCTGTTAAACGCCGCTTAAGAAATTGCATCTTGCTCGTGCGGAGGGGCTGGTAAATATATATATATATATATATATATATATATATATATATATATATATAAATCTAATGAGTCAGATATACCTACTAAAAGTTTCGCTTAGTGCTCTTCAGGGCTAATATATGACGAAACTTTTAGTAATCATTAGGTTTATCTTTATTATTTGCTCTAGGTTTATCTTTATTATTTGCTCTACTTAGGTATTGAGCACTCTTTACTTATTAGCTTTAGTATATCTTAGCGGTTTTTGTATGAATATATATATATATATATAAATTCTTTTTTCTTTTGGCCAAGTATTATAGTATCAACCGATTATTTTCGGTTGGTACGACTATCTTGGTCTTTTCTTTTTTCAATTTTTTTTTTCTCCCCAGGTGATGTTTGGTAGTATATTTTTACAATCAAACTATTTGCCGGCTTTTTTCTTACCACAAGGGTTTACCAACAAGTTTGATATATATATATATATATATATATATATATATATATATATATATATATATATATATATATCATTTGTACATCATGATTAATGTGTACGATGGCTGTACCAGTTTTGAGAGTGAAAGATCCGTGCATGAAAACCTAAAGCGTCAACTTCGAAAGGATTAAACCTGTCATATTGGAGAGAACATGGAGGGTTGGAAATGTCTGACATGTGGTCGAGTTTTGCTTTCTAAGGCTGGATATGTCAATCATAGGAAGTCTCACCTGGGTCAATCCATGCAGATTCCAGGAGCAAACAATGTGTCTTGTGCTATCTGTGGCAAGGTCTGTAAGTTGGCTTCTGGTCTTAAGAGACATATGGTGGTGCATAAGCATAAAATTTTATCATCTGACTCATCTGATTCATCTGAATCATCTCATTCAACGGGAAGGAAGTCTTGTCAATGTCATATTTGCGTCAAACTTTGTAGATCTGCAGCAGGTTTGATGAGTCATTTGAGGGCTCATGCAAGGAAGGGTTCTGGTGGTGGAGTTGTGGGATTGTGAGGGACGGCAATGATCTGTAAAGATTATGCTATTGCCATATATACTATTTTCCCCAGAATGCGGAGAAATAAAAAGATTAAAATCACAATGATTCACCTATAATGGTAATGTAGTGCCACGGAATTTTAAGTAGATTTATGCCCCACACACACACACATATATATATATATATATATATATATATATATATATATATATATGTGTGTGTGTGTGTATGTGTGTGTGTGTGTGTGTGTGTGTGTTACGTGGCAACAGAGTGGGTGTGAACATTGGTATAATGTTACTTCGAACAGTTTTTAAGAGCTATTGTGTCGGCGGTATCTCAAGAATATTCGAATGAATACTTATTACAGTTAATGTCTCTCTCTCTCTCTCTCTCTCTCTCTCTCTCTCTTCTCTCTCTCTCTCTCTCTCTCTCTCTCTCTCTCTCTCTCTCTCTCTCTCTCTCTCTCTCTGTAGCCAGTTTCTTAAGAATAAATATTTGAGTATATATATATATATATATATATATATATACAAAAGAAAATCAGAATAAATTTGGTTATGTTTGATGAATTCAAATTTCTCTCTCTCTCTCTCTCTCTCTCTCTCTCTCTCTCTCTCTCTCTCTCTCTCTCTCTCTGTAGCCAGTTTCTTAAGAAATAATATTTGAGTATATATATATATATATATATATACATATATATATATATATATATATATATACAAAAGAAAATCAGAATAAATTTGGTTATGTTTGATGAATTCAAATTTCAAAATGGCTTCCTTGTACTCATAAGATTAAATTACGTTTCAAAAATTGTGGAAAGGATTTTCATAAATTTTATTACTTTCTATTTTTGTGAAGCATTCTCAAACATTATTAAAAATTGATGTTGTCCGTTATTTTCTTCATCATTTAATTTTCAGTCCCTTTTTATGACATTTTTTAAAACGCTGGCTTATCCTAGTAACACTTACACCAACAAAATATTGAGACGAAACCAATATTTGTTTTTATCGGTTAGTCATTCCCTTTACACACACACACACACACACACACACATATATATATAATATATATATATATATATATATATATATATATAGTAATCCTCAGACAGACCTGTTTCGGCGTATCACGTCTCTTTTATGTACCTAGACTTCGCAGGCGACCTCCAGCTGGGATCGAAACCCAAGCGATTTTTCATTTCAGTCCCTAACAACCGTCTATCAGCACATCCACTAGAGAGAGAGAGAGAGAGAGAGAGAGAGAGAGAGAGAGAGAGAGAGAGAGAGAGAGTTTTTTTTACTGATATATATATATATATATATGTGCGTGTGTGCGTGTAGTTAAGAATAGAGGAAAGTGTGGATATAACAACACAGACAGTTAAATTCAGTCGATATTTAGCCTCACTATTGGATGAAGCTTTTTCGAAATTTTATTGACATAAGTACTTGTATTTCCACACTTTTCTCTATTCTCAACCCCATTTTGTCGGATTTATGCAGATCCTTCACCTCTGATATATATATATATATATATATATATATATATATAAATATATATATATATATATATATACATACATATATATATATATATATATATATATATATATACATACATATATATATATACATATTTCTGTCGGAGGGAAATCGTTAGTATATACCGCTGATGAGACTTAATAAAGTCGAAACAGTCTGTACGGTATTCTACACATCGAGCCATCCTTTACTGGGATTACACTTGTCAAGTTCATTTTCTATAAGAAAAAGTATCGAATTTTATGCGATACATGCGTTGTAAGTGCCTTCAAGTAAAAATTTAATATATATATAGATATATATATATATATATATATATATATATATATATATATATATATATATATATATATATATATATATATATACATATATATATATATATATATATACATACATATATTATATATATATACATACATATATATAATATATATATACATACATACATATATATATATATATATATATATATATATATCCAATTTAAACCATAGATAGGACCCTAACAAGTACTACCAGTACGGGTCAGAGTAGACCTGGGAGTAATGGTGTGGAGGGGTACTACACATTCTCCAGAGACCCAGAACTGGAACCTCACCATCAGACAGTGTTTAACGTCATGACTAAAACATTAAGACCCTCAGACACACCCTTCTAGTACATATATGGTTTGGTTTGTTTTGTTTTACGGCATATCAACCTCAGTGGGTCATTTAATGCCGATAAAGTATTGAAATATATTAATTCTTGATGGATAATCAGTTTTGTTTATAAACTCATGTTTTTCTATTTAACCCATAGATTGGACCCCTACAGGTACTACCACTCCGGGTCAGAGTGGATCAGGGAGCAATGGTGATGAAGGGGTTTTTCACGTTCCCCAAACCTCTAGAACTGGAGCCTCACCATCAGATAGAGTTTAACGTCATTCCCAGGAGATGTAGACCCTCAGTCACCACCTTCTAGCACTCATATGATAAAAAGGGTTGGGGCTTGCCATATGAGCAATAGGCTTGGGGCAATCATATAGGTGCCAAGGCTTGACATGACCAGCGGATTGATCGGAGGAGGCCACCCCGACCGCCCGTCTAGCCTAAGTAGGGGTCTAAGTGGAATGTTGTATGTCATGGACTGCTCATCCACATGGGCTCCATCCTTAAGCATCACGGGTCGACACCCACAGCCAACAGGTGGCCCCATTGGGGGAGTCTTACCCCTCTGAAGAGGTGCTGTCGGTGTTTTCTAACGGCCCAGTCGACAGACCGGTTCTCTTTCGGCAACCCTTGTAATTTTTCGTTCATATTTAATAGGTATGAATAATGTCGCACCGATTTTAAGAATTCACAAAACAAATTCGGCTAATTATCAGAATTTAATAAAATTTTCCAAACAAGGTCGGTTTTCCTAATTGTTTATTTATCGGATTTTAATCAAATTTTGTATCAAATTTTCATACAAAATGACAACAACGCTGGAATAACAACATCCACAATCTTCCTAATCAAGTCTACTTTGGGAAACTGGAGACCAGCTTTAAGAAAGTGCAGAAAGGAGAAAGTCATAGTGTCCCGATTACGCATTGGTCATACAAGACTAATGCACCTTCCTATATACTCCATATAATTCCCTGGAGATGACGTTAAACACTATCTGATGGTAGGGTTCCAATTCTGGAGCTTTGGGGAATGTGGATTACTTCCAGATCCACTTTGAGGGTCTTTATGCCCTGGGTATGATGTTAAACTCTATCTGATGGTGAAGATCCAATTCTGGAGCTTTGGGTTATGTGTAGTGCCCCTTCATCACCATTACTCCCAGATCCACTCTGGGGGTCTCAATGTCCTGTGTATGATGTTACTCTATCTGATGGTGAAGTTTCAATTTTGGAGCTCTGGGGAGTGTGCAGTAACCCTTCATCATCATTACTCCCAGATTCACTCTGTGGTGGCTGCCGGTCTACATGTCCTGTATATGACGTTAAACGCTATCTGATGGTGAAGTTCCAATTCTGGAGCTTTGGGGAATGTGGAGTACCCCTTCATCATCATTACTCTCAGATCCACTTTGAGGGTCTTAATGCCTTGTGTATGATGTTAAACTCTTTCTGATGGTGAAGCTTCAATTTTGGAGCTCTGGGGAGTGTGGAGTAACCCTTCATCACCATTACTCCCAGATCCACTTTGAGGGTCTTAATGTCCTGGTTATGATGTTAAACTCTATCTGATGGTGAAGTTCCAATTCTGGAGCTCTGGGGATTGTGGAGTAACCCTTTATCACCATTACTCCCAGATCCACTTTGAAGGTCTTACTGTCCTGGGTATGATGTTAAACTCTATCTGATGGTGAAGTTTCAATTTTGGAGTTCTGGGGAGTGTGGAGTAACCCTTCATCACCATTAATCTCAGACCCACTTTGAGGGTCTTAATGTCCTGGGTATGATGTTAAACTCTTTCTGATGGTGAAGTTCCAATTCTGGAGCTTTGGGGAATGTGGAGTACCCCTTCATCACCATTACTCCAGATCCACTTTGAGGGTCTTAATGTCCTGGGTATGATGTTAAACTCTTTCTGATGGTGAAGTTCCAATTCTGGAGCTTTGGGGAATGTGGAGTACCCCTTCATCACCATTACTCCCAGATCCACTTTGAGGGTCTTAATGTCCTGGGTATGATGTTAAACTCTATCTGATGGTGAAATTCTAATTCTGGAGCTCTGAGGAATGTGGAGTAACCCTTCATCACCATTACATCCAAGGTCCAGTCTTAACCAGAGTACCTGCTAGAGTCACATCTATGGGTTTAGAAGAAATTAAGTTTTAAAAAATGTTTAAAAATTGAGTTTAAAAAGAAGAAAAAAACTGAGTACTCATTGTGACACAACGGTTCCGACGTGGAACCATGATGGTAGTTTGAGTGATTAGTTAGGGAAAAGTTTGAGTAATGGCGTGATCAGTAACAGAAAAAATGTGAATGATGATGTCAGCAAAGACGCGTGCCATTGTTTTTGATTGGACGAGGAATGATACGTGCCGAAGGTGAGAAAGGAAGAGTGTGAGGTGAGAGTATTGAAAGATTCAAGTTTGGCCGTCGAAGAGCTAAGACGGACTGAGGCAGGTCTCCCCGCGCGGTGAATAGGTGATCATGGGCTAGATAAAATAAAAGCTTTAAACAAAAAATGTCTTAATTCAATTGCAATGACCAAATCAGCCCTTAGTCAGAGGAAACAGCCCTTAGAAGAACTCTACTCCCTTGGTTAAGTAGAAGTTAGTTAGATTTCAACCCAACTAGACAACAAGATGGCAGCCGGAGGAGATGGTAGAAGGATCAGCAAGAAAGAAATAAGATCTCCTCACCATGTAAGTCTAATCTCTCTCTCTCTCTCTCTCTCTCTCTCTCTCTCTCTCTCTCTCTCTCTCTCTCTCTCTCCCTTTCTCTCTCTAAAATCGCTTAGAAAAACTCAACTACCTTGGTTTAAGAAGAAGTTAGTTAGAAGTCAACCCAACTAGACAACAAGATGGCAGCCGGAAGAGATGGTAGAAGGATCAGCAAGAAAGAAATAAGATCTCCTCACCATGTAAGTCTAATCTCTCTCTCTCTCTCTCTCTCTCTCTCTCTGAAGAACTTTCTTATCGAAGAACTCTCACACACACGTGACACGTATCACATCTGGTACCGTGGCCAATATACTTTCACACCATCAAGAATGAATAAAACAAAACGTAAGATAACTCAATAAGGGTTAAAATGTCGTAAAATCCAACCAACCAACCAACCAACCTACTTAATTCGGCATAGCACCATAAAACGTAAACGTAGCGGCTGAGGTGGAGTGCCACACCTACCATCAGCTCCTTACTTTACCTCACAGATCCCTGTGCTACACATACGCTGAGTTGGCGAGGGCCGGTATCGAACTAGGTACCTTGTGGTTTCTTGCAGAACGTTCTACCGACTGAGCTAACCCGACCCTTATAATAATAATAATAAACATACACTCATACTGTGCTGCTCATACGCTGAGTTGGCGAGGGCCGGTATCGAACTAGGTACCTTGTGATTTCTAGCCGAACGTTCTACCGACTGAGCTAACCCGGCCCTTATTATAATTATAATTCGCTCATTCTGTGCTACTCATACGCTGAGTTGGCGAGAGCCGGTATCGAACTAGGTACCTTGTGGTTTCTAGCCGAACGTTCTACCGACTGAGCTAACCCGGCCATTATCATTATTATTATTATTATACACTCATACTGTGCTACTCATACACTGAGTTGGCGAGGGCTGGTATCGAACTAAGTACCTAGTGGTTTCTAGCCGAACGTTCTACCGACTGAGCTAACCCGGCCCTTATTATAATTATAATTATAATTATAATACGCTCATTCTGTGCTACTCATACGCTGAGTTGGCGAGAGCCGGTATCGAACTAGGTACCTTGTGGTTTCTAGCAGAACTCTCTACCGGCTGAGCTAACCCGGCCCTTATTATTATAATAATAAGCGTGGCATAATGGTTAGAGTCATAGGAAATGGACTCGTCGACCCGAGTTCGAATCCTAGACGAAACTGTTTACATTTCACATCGCGCTAATACCCTTGGGAAAGGTTTGAAACCAACTATACTCTCCCAATCTATGGGTAAATAGTAGGGCAGACTGGACTCTTTAACCTTGGTAAGGCAATCTGTCTAGGAGAAGGAAAACTCTTAATTCAAACCTGTTAAACTCCGCTTAAGAAATTGACCTTGTGTCGCATCCTGCTCGTGCGGAGGGGTTGGTAAATGTATAGAAGAAGAAGAAGAAGAAGAAGAAGAAGAAGAAACATACACTCATACTGTGCTACTCATACGCTGAGTTGGCGGGGGCTGGTATCGAACTAGGTACCTTGTGGTTTCTAGCAGAACGTTCTACCGACTGAGCTAACCCGGCCCTTATAATAAAAATAATAATAATAAACATACACTCATACTGTGCTACTCATACGCTGAGTTGGCGAGGGCCGGTATCGAACTAGTTACCTTGTGGTTTCTAGCCGAACGTTCTACCGACTGAGCTAAAAAGCCAACCAACCAACCAACTGAATTCGGCATAAGATGAAATGCAAAAATGTAAATCCTGATTATCTGGTGTCACTTATCTGCCAAATTCTCATTTCTTATGAGTGTAATCACCTCAGGTAAATAATGGACGATTCTGTTTTTATAAAGAAATAAGGGGAAGAAAAAAGGACAAGCTACACAGAAAATGTAGTAAGAAAGAAAGAAAGGAGGGGAAAGATAGAGAGGGTGAGCGCGCAGAAGTGACAACGCTAATCTGTTTCAATTGAACATAATGAAAAGATTGAAAGAAAGAAGAAAAGAGTGAGAGAGAGTTAAATCAAGATTATTATAAAAGTCGTTGGGGTGGCCTAAAGTCAGTATCAGCCAACCAGCGGGGGAGTCTATACCCTTTTCACAAGCGCTAGACGAAGGAGGTCTTTTTGCATCTGAGGTAGAGCACCATAAGACGTAAACATAGCGAAGATCGAACAGAATGTCAATCGTCTGGCGAAGAAGCAGCTCAGTAACCAGAGGAAACCGTTTCTATTCTCATCTCCGGTCAAAATCGATAGCCGAAAGGAATCGATCAAAAATAAATTGTGCAGCTAAATTTACTGACCTGATTGAAAATAAGTTCCAGATCGAAATTGGCGGACTCTAATGCTGACATCCACTTGAAACCAGGGAGTGGGGTCAAAGTTGAGGTACTGGACATGTATGCAGAAAAGTAGGTACCACCAAAATAGGTCACATGACCAGTTTATGCCATATTGAAGGATAAAAACGTAAATATTTTTTAACTTTTTTAAAAAATCTCGCAAAAAAGAAATAACGAACATAAAGAGTTGTCACAAAGAAAAACAGTTAATCCAAAGATCAAATTATCCGATTGGGTGAAGGAATAGCTGCCTACAGTCTATGAGGAAAAAGATAAGTTCACAGAACGTAAAAAAAAAGGGAAAGCACATGTACTTTTAACCTTATTTATTCACATATAAACTCAACAACAGTCAATATAACAAAGTACTTAGGGGCAGTACTTACAGTTCATATATCTCTCACGTTGAGGGGGGTGTCAGGTTGGGTCTACAGTTGTTACTCCCTCCCTGAGGGGGAAAGTTCCTTCAGTCACAAGAGACTGAGACAGGAGCTCGTTTCTACGAGGCTCACACGTTGGTACCAAAACCGTAAAGAGGCGTCTTCCCCCAACCTGACAAGGGACGTTACCTTTTCTACTTCCTGTACCCAAGGGCACAGGAGAGTTCTAGTCCCTACAAAGATTACTCACCGTTATCTTGAAAAATAAGTAA
Source organism: Doryteuthis pealeii (assembly GCA_023376005.1). Classification (NCBI taxonomy): domain Eukaryota; kingdom Metazoa; phylum Mollusca; class Cephalopoda; order Myopsida; family Loliginidae; genus Doryteuthis; species Doryteuthis pealeii. The sequence continues at coordinate 130,333 of JALAJA010000153.1, read as the reverse complement.
AACAGTCCGGTTTTTACGACACTGTCAATTTCTTCTTTGTTTTAGATAAAAGACTTAAGAAAAACAACAAAGTCTTGTTGATTCATTTAAACAAGAAATGACCAGCCCGAAGAAATGGGCCTGAATGAACAAGAAGTAAAAATCAACCCAGAGGAACAGCCCGAGAGGAGCAACTCACAGGATCAGCTCAGAGACAATGGCCAACGAAAATACAAGAAGAGTTGACAAATAAGAACCCTCATCATCCCATCCCATCCCTACCTTGCCTGTCTCTCTCCCCGAGTGTGCTGTATATCTTTAACAAATCATAAAATTACTAGATTTAAGTTAAACGCTAATAGAAACATCGTGCCATGCATTTAAAAAAATGTCAAATAGTTTATAATAAATTATTTTAATTCATTATCTAGATATATAAATTAATTGTTTATATTATATCTACATCTTATTATAATGGAGATTCGGTGTCTGTCAGTCTGTAACTGAAACTACACCACTACTTGCGTCAATACCCCCAGGAATTGCGTAAATTTATCAATGAGTATTTGATTTATATTCAAAATCATTAATACATAAAACAAATCTTATTTATTACCAATGTCGCTATGAAAATCTGAGTTAGACTTGCCTCAAAACAGCCCATGTTATTGGTTCATTTAAAATTCTGCAACGTATCTTATATATCACTTTAAAATGAAGGTTTAAAGAAATGTATATTTACCAAACCCTCCGCACGAGCAGGATGCGACACAAGGTCAATTTCTTAAGCGGAGTTTAACAGGTTAGAATTCAGAGTTTTCCTTCTCCTAGACCGATTGCCTAACCAAGGTTAAAGAGCCCAGTCTGCCCTACTATTTACCCATAGCTGGAGGGAGAGTAGGATTCATACCTTTCCCAATGGTATTAGCGCTAAGTGAAATGCAATTACCACGTCCAGGATTTGAACTCGGGGCGACGAGTCCATTTCCTATGACTTTAACCATTACACCACGCGCTTCCTTATTTAAGGTTTAAAGAAATATGGTATGGTTAATTTGCATGCTGGTTTTAACAAGACCGGATTTAATAAATGGCGGACCTGAACTTTCAGAAATTTTTGTTTTTAATTTTTTTTTCTTTCAATGGATTATTATCGATTGCACACCAATCTATCAGACTGTGAAAAAAAAATTCAAAAAAGTTATTTATTTTTCGAGTTTTCAGGGGTGCTCAGTACCCCGTATAAGTTTATAGTAAATCGATCCCCCATATCGGAACCGCTCGAAAGGAAAACTGACGCAAAGGTGTCAAAGTTAGGTTGCCCAGAAAAAACAGAACCCAAATTATTTATTATCGAGCGGTTCCGATATGGGGGAACGATTTACTATAAACTTATACGGGGTACTGAGCACCCCTGAAAACTCGAAAAAATAAATAACTTTTTTTTATTTTTTTTTTTTTTTTTTTACAATCGGATAGATTGGTGTGCAATCGATAATAATCCGTTGAAAAAAAAAAAAGATTAAAAACAAAAATTTTAGATGGGAGGGTTCTGAAAGTTCAGGTCCGCCTAATAAATAATTGTTTGGTGTTATTGATCTCTAATATTATTGTTTTATTCTCCATCGTATTAAAATCAATTCTATGAATGATTTTATAAAGAAACCAATTAAAATATGTTTAAAATAAGTGTAATCTTTTTATATGTGTTCTTATTTAATTTCTTTAGCCTTTCTAATATATTTCATTACATTAAAACTTAAATACTTATGACCGGAAGACACACATTCTTGCTAGTTGGCGCCTCCTCGTCAAACAAGGAACGAAAAGAAGTGAAAAAGAGGGAAAAAAGCCGTCGCAGAAAAAAGAGCTAAAAGGAAAGAGAGACGACAGTATCTCCAGCAAGTATCACCGTTTGTTTGCAGTCACTGCACCAGAGATTGCCATTCAAAAAGTGGCCTGTTCAGATTTTAAAAAGTGGACACTACGCCATCGTCTTTAGTGGACGGACGGATGCCAACAGCAACAATCTTTTTATATGCATTCTTATTTAATTTCTTTAGTCTTTCTAATCTAATATATTCTATTACATTAAAACTGGAGGCCACATACTCTTACTAGTCTAGATAATAAATGTTATGTTTAAGTAATAAGTACCATGTAAGTAAGTAAAGTCGGGATCAGCCAGTCAGCGAGGGAGTCTATCCCCTTTTCAATAGCGCTAGACCAAGGAGATTGTTTTAGCAACTGAGGTGGTGCGCCACACCTACCATCAGCTCCTTACTTTACCGCACAGATCCCTGTGCTACTCATACGCTGAGTTGTCGAGGACCGGTATCGAACTAGGAACCTCGTGGTTTCTAGCCGAACGCTCTACCGACTGAGCTAACCCGGCCCCTTTTCACAATATCACAATTTTTCATTAAGCTGGTCATATCAGGCCCTAGCACCTATATGATTGTCCCAACCCTATTGCCCTTATGCCAACCCCCAACCCTTTTTATCATATACGTGATAGAAAGCTGTGACTGAGGATCTTAATGTACTGGGTATGATGTTAAACTCTATTAATTGTGAAGTTCCAATTCTGGAGCTCTGGGGAATGTGTAGTACCCCTTGATCACAATTACTCGCAGGTGCATTCTTAACTGGAGTGGTAGTACCTGCTAATGTACTATATATGGGTTAAATAGAACAGAATGTGTTTATAAAACAACTGAGTGCCCATTTCTCTGAATGTTTAAGATGAGGCTTGAAGATTAGTATTGTCTGCGTTATTCAGACTATTGTCTTCATCTTCATTGTTATTTGTACAACGTTTCGGCCGATATACCCTCCGGCCTTCTTCAGGTATTTCTTGTCGGACTCGGGAACCTTCAAATTTCCGTGATGGCTCCGATTACGACAAGAAAAGTTCCCGAGTTCGAAAAAGAAGGTTCCCGAGTCCGAGAAGGTTCCCGAGTGCCCGATAAGAAATACCTGAAGAAGGCTGAAGGGCATATCGGCCGAAACGTTGTACAAAATAAACAATGAAGATGGGGACAATTAGTCCGAATAACGCAGATAATACTAACTGAGGGCCCATTAAGAGTGAATTTATTTCATAATGTTGTCGGCATTAAATGACCCCACGAGGTTGATATGCCGTAAAACAAAAGGGAAACCCACTCTCTGTTTGGACGCAGGTCAGTGCCATTTTATTTCAGTTATCTCCCAGATTGGATTGAAGAAAGAAAAGTCTGCCGGTAATGTTGGCATTATTTCCGACTTTGGTCGAATCTCGGTGCCAAAATACGCCGGACTATTTTTAAGACATTCTTCAAATCGAATTACTGGATTTAATTCCAATAGAATTTCGTCAAAAGACATTTTGAAATGTTATCTCCAATTTACAATGCTTTAAGAACTGATAAAAAAACATTGACTGCAAAACACACGCTAACGTTTAATACGTATGTATATATGTTATGGAGGCGCGTGGTCAAATGGTTAGAGTCAAAGGAAAGTGCGTGTGTGTATTATATATTTACCAACCCCTCTGCAGGAGCAGATACGACACAATGTCAATTTCTTAAGCGGAGTTCAACAGGTTTGAATTCAGAGTGTTCCTTCTCCTAGACTGGTTACCTAGCCATGGTTAAAGAACCCAGTCTTGTCCTGTTATTACCCATAGCTGGAGGGAGAGTAGGATTCATACCTTTCCCAAGGGTATTAGCTCTAAGTGTGAAATGCAATTACCACATCCGGGATTTTGAACTCGGGGCGACGAGTCCATTTCCCTTGACTTTAACCATTACACCAAGCGCTTCCTAGTGCGTGTGTGTATATGTTTATTGTTATTTTTGTTTTGTTTTATTTATTTATCTATTTATTTATTATGCTAAGTGTCATCTTACTTTCTTTATTATCTTTGGCTGTTTGCAAAGGCGATTATTGTGTATGGGGAAATATTAAGGAAGCTGGATCTACAATTAACATTTCGTGTGTTGCTTATGGCTCAGGCTTCGAATAGTTGTCTTAATCTTTGGTTGTGGATGTAAGAGGGGGGAGTAGTATTAGTATTTTGTATCATAAGTGTCTGTGTATGTTTATTATTATTATCATTTACTGCTTTTGAGTTTTCACATCAGTGTTAGCTGATGGTCTTTTACTGGAGTCTGAGCGACAGCAAGTCTCCTCAGGTCTTCAAGACTCTGAGTATTCTAGCTGATCCAAACAGTGCTGGATGGTCTCGATTCTTCTTCTTCTTCTTCTTCTTCTTCTTCTTCTTCTTCTTTTGAGTTTTCACATCAGTAGATGGTCTTTCACTGGAGACCTGAGGAGACTTGTTGTCACTCAAAGTCTCCTCAGGTCTCCAGGACTCTTCTGAGTATTCTGGCAGATTGCAGCAGTACAGTGTTCTGAAATGGTTTCAATCCTTCCTCTGATATCCAAACCTTCCAAGCCCTTTTCTAATCCCTTTGGGACTGTTCCAAGTGCACCAACTACAATCGGTTATCACTTTCACTTTCATATTCCATAACTTTTTCAGTTCTCTGCAAGGTCCAGATATTTGTCTACTTTTCATTTTCCTTTAGCTTCACCCTGTGATCTGCTGGCACTGCAAAATCCACCAGTTGACAAGAAGTTCTCTCTTTTGTTAATCAAAACACTAGGTCTGCTATTCTTGCTGGGATAAAAGGTGATCCGTTTTATTCCAGAGAATTTTATGCGTTTTCATTCTCAAGAACAATTCTGGTTTATGCATATACCATTTTGTTGTGTGTGGTCAAAATTTAATTTTTTTGCATAATTAATAATTAGTTAAATTATAATTATAATTATAATATTATTATTATTATTATATTATATATTATTAGTTTACTCCTTTGAGTTTTCACATCAGCGTTAGCTGATGGGGTCTTTCACTGGAGGTTTGTGAACTAGGAACCTTGTTGGTTTCTAGGCCGAACGCTCTACCGACTGGAGCCATACTAATATTCATGAATTTGGTTTGTAATTCTATCTATCTGTGAATAAATATTACTATTTCTATTTCCATGTTGCTTAATAAATTTGAATTTTGCCTAAAAGTTGTTGTTTTACTAGTCAGTCCCGGGACTTATTGAGTGATGTGTTAAACTAGGCTGTGTTACACAACAGAAATTAACGTTGTTTAAAGTCTATAAAAATAAATTGTACATTTCTTGAAAAATGGCTGGAGACATTGCCAAAAGGGCGGGAAAACCGGATTTCTGCATTTTCTCAATCCAATTTTTTTTTTTTACATTCTCTTGTAAACAGAAAAACATTGTTTTTTTTTATTCATACTCTCTTTCTTGTTTGTTTCTCTTTAAGCACATGTGTGTGCGCATATACAAACACACACATATATATATACACATACATACAACAAATATAGCCACATTTTGCGCATATTATTTACATGCGCAGCGCATACACATGCATACACGCTAGCCCAAATTAAGACACACAAACAAAAACATTTTTTTTTTGGCTTATTTCGGTTTTTATTTTTTGTTTGCTCGTTCCCTAGAGGAAACCAAGAAAATCAGATATAAAGAAAAAAAAAAACAAATCCGATAAAGAGACAAGACGGGAAAAGAGGGAAGAAGAAAAAAAAGAAAGAAAGGAAGAAATCGAAAATCAAAGAAAGAAAAAAAAGACGAATCAGAAAGAATGAAAAAAAAAATGATGAAAAAGTATAAAAAAAGGATGAAAGAAAAAAAAAAAAAAAAAAAAAAAAAAAAAAGAAAAACAAAAAAATACTAGTCTTTTTTTTAAAGAAAAATAAATATTAAATAAATAAAAAAGACAAGAAAGAAAAAAAACAAAAGAATGAACGAAAACCCGAAAGAAAGAAAGATAAAGAAAAAAAAAAAAAAAGAAAAGAAGGAAGGAAGAAAGAATGAAATGAAATATTATTGTCTTTAGGAGAAAAGATAAAAAAAAAAAAATGAAAAAGCAATTGAAAAAAGAATTATTGTGTGTTTTACTACAAAAGAAAGGGAATTTAAAAATTAAAATAAATAAAAAAGAGAAAAAGAATGAAACGACAAGAATGAACAGAAAGAAGTGAAAGAAAAATGAAGAAAGAAAAGAAAGAAAATGAGTAATGAATGAATGAAATACTGTCTTGGAAGAAAAAAAGAAAAAAGATGAAAGAAGTTGGTACAAATAGAGGGTAAAATTGAAGAAAGAAAATATGAACGAAAGAATGAACGAAAGAAAGAAGAAAGAAAAAAGATAAAGAAAGAAAAGAAAAGAATTGTATGATAATACTATGTCTTTTAAGAAAAATAAAAAGCATGGAAAAAAAGAAAAGTGGTACAAAAAGAGAGGGTAAAATTGAAGAAAGAAAGAGAGATTGAAAGAAAGAAAGAAAGAAAGAAAGAGAAGAATAAAAGAATGAAAAAAAAAAAGGAAAGAATGAAAGAAAAAAGAGAAATACTAAGTCTTTTAAGAAAATAATAAAGAAATGAAAAAGAGGTTGTACAAAAGAAAAGGTAAAACTGAAAAAGAAAGAAAGAAGTGAAAACAATATAGAAAAAGAAAAAGAAAGAAAAAAAAAAAAAAAATGTAAAAGAATGAAAGAAAGAAAGAGAAAAGAAGAAAGAATGAAAGAAAGAACAAAAAAAAGAAAGAAAAAAGAAAGAAAGACAGAAAAAAGTATGAAAGAATGAAAGAATGAAAGAAAAAGAAGAAAGAAAGAAAGAAAAAGATGAAAGAATGAAAGAAAGAACAAAAAAAAAGAAAGAAAAAAAAAAAGAAAGACAGAAAAAGTATGAAAAGAATGAAAGAAAGAAAAGAAAAAAGAAAAGAAGAAAGAATGAAAGAAGAAAAAAAAGAAGAAAGAATGAAAGAAAGAACAAAAGAAAGAAAGAAAGAAAGAAAGAGAAAGAAAGAAAGAAAGAAAGCAAGAAAAAGAAAAAAGAAAGAAAGAAAGAAAGAAAGAATTTAAAAAAAGGAAAGCAAGAAAGAAAGAAAGAAAATGAAAGAAAGAATGAAAAAAGAAAGAAAGAAAGAAAGAAAAATAAAGGAGTAAGAAAGGAAAGAATGTCTATTGTGCACTTGCAATAATTGATGACGTCACAAAGAACGAGAAACGACCAGAAATCAACTGGTGGGTAAAGGGTTGGTGGGGTTGGGGGGGGATCTAGTCAGTGTCTTTTCTTTTTCATCTTTAATATTCACGGTCCCTTAATTGCAACCCTTGCACAACATGGACTCTTTCTTTCGAAAGAAACGCAAAGAAACACAACAAAGAAACAAAACAACAAAAAATGAAAAGATGTTGTTAACGTTTGTTACTATGACAATCCACTCAATAAATGGTCGGTTGGATGGATGGGGCGGTAATCTACCGACGTTACCATAACAACCATTACCATACGTACTATATATATATATATAAATATATATTATATATATATATATGCGTGTGTGTGTGTGTGTGTGTTGTTTATATATATATATATATATATATATATATATATATATATATAGTATGAACGAAAAGTAATAAGACTAACAGAAATATTTCTATATATAATATATATATATAAATATATATATATATATATATATATAATATATATATATATATATAGTTGAGAATATAATAACATATAAGAAATATTCCTATTTGCTCTTATTTACGTTGTTCATATATATATATATATATATATATATATATATATATATATATATATATATATAATATATTTAGAGAGAGAGAGAGAGAGAGAGAGAGAGAGAGAGAGAGAGAGAGGGGGCACGTGGGCTAGTGGTTAGAGTCGTGGAAAATGGAGTCGTCGATTCTAGTTCAATTCCTAGACGAAGCTGTTTGTAATTTCACATAGCGCTAATACCCTTGGGAAAGGTATGAATCCATATATTCTCCCTCCAGCTATGGGTTAAATAGTAGGGCAGACTGTGCCCTTCAGCCTTGGGTAGGTAACCAGTCTAGGAGATGGATAACTCTGAATTCAAAATTCCCTCCAGCTATGGGTTAAATAGTAGGGCAGACTGGGCCCTTAAACCTTGGATAGGTAACCAGTCTAGGAGAGGGATAACACTGAATTCAAAATTCCCTCCAGCTATGGTTTAAATAGTAGGACAGACTGGGCCCTTCAACCTTGGATAGGTAACCAGTCTAGGACATGGATAACTCTGAATTCAAAATTTCCTCCAGCTATGGGTTAAATAGTAGGGCAGACTGAGCCCTTCAACCTTGGGTAGGGTAACTAGTCTAGGAGGGATAACTCTGAATTCAAAAATTCCCTCCAGCTATGGGTTAAATAGTAGGCAGACTGGACCTTCAACCTTTGGTAGGTAACCATTCTAGGAGAGGGATATCTCTAAATTCAAAATTCCTGTGGTCCAGTCGTTTGATTGGGTTTGTGGCAACCCTTGATGCATCCAATTCTTTCCTATCGACTGTGCCAAAAAGTGTGATGGTCCAACACAAGCCTTCACCACTATAAACAAATCACTGTGTGGGTGTTCATTGTGTGTATGAACCCTCATGCCGTCGAAAATCGACGAGAGAGTCCATAATATATATATATATATATATATATATATATATATATATATTATATATATATTATATATAGTATGAACAAAAAGTAATAAAGACAAACAGGAATATTTCTTATATGTTATTTATTCACAACCAGTTTCGACCTTAGGTCATCGTCAGGAGAAAATTTCTTATTGAAGAAATTGTTTTTAGATTTTTTGAAAGGGAGGCATTATGGAAGAACTATTAAAAATTGGAGATATTTTTGACGGTTTGACATGCTATTAAAATCCGGGTATACCACACATATAATTTTTTGGAGATATGTGCTTAATTGAAGTCATACCTAATTTTTAAAATTATGTAGTTATAATTCATGAATTTAAGGCGCGGCATATATGTTCAAATGTAACGGTTAAACAATTTGTTTTATGCCTTACATCTTGAACATATATGCCCGGCCTAAATTCCTATGAATTATTAACTAATTAATTTTCTTATAATTAACCACATATCCTCCAAAAATGTCGGCTAAAAAGCCATTATCAAAATAAACCACTTGCTTTGTTTACTAAATCTCACACAGTATATATGTCATAAAACTCATACACATATATATGTTTATATTACCGCGTCATAAGATATGCATTATATGTATAAGATAAAGACATACTATAGTATATACACTCATGATATACATGTTAATAATATCTTCATTACTCATCTCTCTG
>JALAJA010000153.1:95000-120999 GCA_023376005.1 Doryteuthis pealeii | reverse complement strand
GGAGGGAGGGGGACGCGAGAGAGGGAGAGAGGGAGGGAGAGAGAGACGAAGACTGGAGTGAGAGGGCGAGGGAGGGGAGTGAGGGAGGGATGAGAAGAGAGTGAGGAGGGGATGAGGTGGGGGAAGGAGAGGGAGAGCGGGGGGAGGAGAGATGAGAGAGGAGACGAGAGAGAGGAGAGAGAGAGAGACGGCGGAGAGAGAGAGCAGAGAGAGTTTTTTTTACTGATATATATTATATATATATGTTGCGTGTGTGCGTGTAGTTAAGAATAGAGAAAGTGTGGCATATAACCAACAAGACAGTAAATCAGTCGATATTTGCCTCACTATTGGATGAAGCTTTTTTTCGAAATTATTGACCATAAGTACTTGTGATTTCCACACTTTTCTCTTCAACCCCATTTTGTCGGATTATGCCAATCCTTCACTCTGATATATACTCATATATATATATATATATATATATATAAATATATATATATATATATATATACATACATAATATATATTATATTATATTACTATATATACACATATATATATATTACATATTTCTGTCGGAGCGGAAATCGTTAGTATATACCGCTGATGAGACTTAATAAAGTCGAAACAGTCTGTACGGTATTCTACACATCGAGCCATCCTTACTGGATTACACTTGTCAAGTTCATTTCTATTAAGAAAAAAAGTATCGAATTTGCATTACATGCGTTGAAGTGCCTTCAAGTTAAAAATTAATTATATATATAGATGTATATATATATATATATATATATATATTATAACCATATATATATACTATATATAATACATACATATAATATATATATATATAATACATACATATTATATATATATGATATACAACATATATATATATATATATACATACATATATTATATATATTATATATACATACAATATTATATATATATATATATATATATATATATCCATTTTAAACCATAGATAGGACCCTAACAAGTACTACCAGTACGGGTCAGAGTAGACCTGGAGTAATGGTTGAGGGGGGGTACCTACACATTTCTCCAGGAGACCAGAACTGGAACCTCACCATTCAGACAGTGTTAACGTCATGCTAAAACATTAAGACCCTCAGACACACTTCTAGTACATATATGGTTTGGTTGTTTTGTTTACGATATCAACCTCAGTGGGTCATTTAATGCCGATTAAAGTATTGAAATATATTAATCTTTGATGGATAAATTCAGTTTTGTTTTATAAACTCATGTTTCTATTAACCCAAAGATTGACCCTCAGGTACTACCACTCGGTCAGAGTGATTCAGGGGAGCAATGGTGATGAAGGGGTTTTCACGTTCCCCAAACCTCTAGAAACTGGGAGCCTCACCATCAGATAGAGTTTAACGTCATTCCCAGGAGGATTGCTAGACCCTCAGTCACCACTTCTAGCACTCCATATGATTAAAGGTGGGGCTTGCCATATGAGCATTAGGCTTGGGGCATCTATAGGTGCCAAGGCTTTGACATGACCAGGGATTGACGGAGGAGGGCCACCCCGACCGCCGGTTTCTAGCCTTAAGTTAGGGGTCTAAGTGGAATGTTGTATGTCATGGACTGCCTCATCCACATGGGCTCCATACTTAAGCATCACGGGTCGGACACCCACAGCAACAGGTGGCCCCATTGGGGAGTCTTACCCCTCTGAAGAGTGCTGTCGGTGTTTTCTAAAAAACAGGCAACACAAAGAAATAACAAAAAACAACAAGAACACAGGTTCTACAATATACAACAAGAAGACAACAACATAATTATTTTTACAGATTCATATATAAGGTATGAATTGATTACAAGACACCGAATTTAAGAATTCACAAAACAATCGGCTAATTATCAGAATTTAATAAATTTTCCAAAACAAGCCGGTTTCTAACTTGCTATATTTATCAGAGATTTTAATCAAATTTTGTATCAAATTTCAACAAAATGACAAACACCGCGGAATAACAACATCCACAATCTTCCTAACAGGTTCTACTTTGGGAAAAACTGGAGACCAGCTTTAAGGAAAGTGCAGAAGAAAGGGAGAAATCATAGTGCCGATTACGCATTGGTACAATTACAAGATAATGCACCTCCTATAATACTCCATATTAATTCCCTGGAGATAGACGTTAACACCTATCTGATGGTAGGGTTTCCCATTTGGAGCTTTGGGGAATGTGGATTACTTCCAGATCCACTTTTGAGGGTCTTTATGCCCTGGGATGATGTTATTTAAACTCTATCTGATGGTGTAAGATCCAATCTGGAGCTTTGGGTTATGTGTAGTGCCCTTCATACCATTACTCCCAGATCCACTTTGGGGTTCTCAATGTCCTGTGTATGATGTTTACTCTATCTGAGGTTGGAAGTTCAATTTTGGAGCTCTGGGGAGTGTCAGTAACCCTTCGATTCATCATTACTCCCAGATTCCTCTGGGGGTGGCTGCCGCGTCTACATTGTTCCTGTATATGACGGTTAAACGCCTATCTGATGGAAGTCCCAATTTCTGGAGCTTTTTGGGGAATGTGGATGGTACCCCTTCATCATCATTACTCTCAGATCCACTTTGAGGGTCTAAGCCTTGTGATGATGTTTAAACTCTTTCTGATGCGTGAGCTTTCAATTTTGGTAAGCTCTGGGGAGTGTGGGGAGTAGTAACCCTTATCACCATTACCCCAGATTCACTTTGAGGGTCTTAATGTCCTGGTATGATGTATTAAACTCTATCTGATGGTTAAGTCCAATTCTGGAGCTCTGGGGATTGTGGAGTAACCCTTATCACCATTACTCCCAGATTTCCACTTGAAGGTCCTTTACTGTCCTGGGTATGATGTTAAACTCTATTATCTGATTGTTTGAAGTTTCAATTTGGAGTTCTGGGAGTGGTGGAGTAACCCTTTCATCACCATTAATTCTCAGACCACTTTGAGGGTCTTTAAGTCCTGCGGTATGATGTTAAACTCTTTCTGATTGGTGACAGTTCCAATTCTGGAGCTTTGGAATGTGCAGTACCCCTTCATCACCATACTCCCAGATCCACTTTGAGGTGTCTTAATGTCCTGGGTATGATGTTAAACTCTTTCTGATGGTGAAGTTCAATTCTGGAGCTTTCGGGGCAAATGTGGAGTACCCTTCATCACCATTACTCCCAGAATCACTTTGAGGGTCTTAAGGTTCCTGGTTATTATGATGTTAAACTCTTATCTGATGGTGAAATTAATTGGAGCTCTGAGGATGTGGAGTAACCCTTCATCACCATTAACATCCAAGGTCCAGTCTTACAGGAGTCCTGCTAGAGTCACATCTAGGGTTTTAGAAGAAATAAGTTTAAAAAATGTTTAAAATTGAGTTTAAAAAAGAAGAAAAAAACTAGTACTCATTGTGACACAACGGTTCCGACGTGGAAACCATGATGGTAGTTTTGAGTGATTGTTAGGGAAAAGTTTTGAAGTAATGGCGTGTCAGTAACAGAAAAAATGTGAATGATCGATTGTCAGCAAAGGACGCGTGCCAGTTTTGATTTGGACGAGGAAAATGATACGTGCGAAGGTGGAGAAAGGAGAGTGTGAGGAGGTGAGGGGAGAGTATTGAAACAAGATTCAGTTTGGGCCGTCGAAGATCTAAGACGGACTGAGGCAGGTCTCCCCGCGCGGTGAATAGGTGATCTTGGGGCTAGATAAAATAAAAGCTTTAAACAAAAATGTCTTTCAATTTGCAATTTGCAATGACCAAACACCCTTAGTCAGAGGAGAAACAGCCCTTAGAAGAACTCTACTCCCTTGGTTAGTAGAAGTTAGTTAGATTTCAACCCAACTAGACAACAAGATGGCAGCCGGAGAGATGGTTAGAAGGATCAGCAAGAAAGAAATAAGATCTCCTCACCATGTAAGTCTAATCTCTCTCTTCTCTCTCTCTCTCTTCTCTCTCTCTCTCTCTCTCTCTCTCTCTCCCTTCTCTCTCTAAAATCGCTTAGAAAAACTCAACTACCTTGGTTTAGAAGAAGTAGAAGTTAGAAGTCAACCCAACTAGACAACAGATGGCAGCCGGAAGAGATGGTAGAAGGATCAGCAAGAAAGAAATAAGATCTCCTCACCATGTAAGTCTAATCTCTCTCTCTCTCTCTCTCTCTCTCTCTTGAAGAACTTTCTTATCGAAGAACTCTCACACACCGTGACACGTATCACATCTGGTACCGTGGCCAATATACTTTCACACCATCAAGAATGAATTAAACAAAACGTAAGATAACTCAATAAGGGTTAAAATGTCGTAAAATCCAACCAACCAACCAACCAACCTACTTAATTCGGCATAGCACCATAAAACGTAAACGTAGCGGCTGAGGTGGAGTGCCACACCTACCATCAGCTCCTTACTTTACCTCACAGATCCCTGTGCTACACATACGCTGAGTTGGCGAGGGCCGGTATCGAACTGGTACCTGTGGTTTCTTGCAGAACGTTCTACCGACTGAGCTAACCCGACCCTTATAATAATAATAATAAACATACACTCATACTGTGCTGCTCATACGCTGAGTTGGCGAGGGCCGGTATCGAACTAGGTACCTTGTGATTTCTAGCCGAACGTTCTACCGACTGAGCTAACCCGGCCCTTATTATAATTATAATTCGCTCATTCTGTGCTACTCATACGCTGAGTTGGCGAGAGCCGGTATCGAACTAGGTACCTTGTGGTTTCTAGCCGAACGTTCTACCGACTGAGCTAACCCGGCCATTATCATATTATTATTATTATACACTCATACTGTGCTACTCATACACTGAGTTGGCGAGGGCTGGTATCGAACTAAGTACCTAGTGGTTTCTAGCCGAACGTTCTACCGACTGAGCTAACCCGGCCCTTATTTATAATTATAATTATAATTATAATACGCTCATTCTGTGCTACTCATACGCTGAGTTGGCGAGAGCCGGTATCGAACTAGGTACCTTGGGTTTCTAGCATAACTCTCTACCGGCTGAGCTAACCCGGTATATTATTTATAATAATAAGCGTGGCATAATGGTTTAAGTCATAGGAAATGGACTCGTCGACCCGAGTTCGAATCCTAGACGAAACTGTTTACATTTCACATCGCGCTAATACCCTTGGGAAAGTTTGAAACCAACTATACTCTCCCAATCTATGGGTAAATAGTAGGGCAGACTGGACTCTTTAACCTTGGTAAGGCAATCTGTCTAGGAGAAGGAAAACTCTTAATTCAAACCTGTTAAACTCCGCTTAAGAAATTGACCTTGTGTCGCATCCTGCTCGTGCGGAGGGGTTGGTAAATGTATAGAAGAAGAAGAAGAAGAAGAAGAAACATACACTCATACTGTGCTACTCATACGCTGAGTTGGCGAGGGCCGGTATCGAACTAGGTACCTTGTGGTTTCTAGCAGAACGTTCTACCGACTGAGCTAACCCGGCCCTTATAATAAAAATAATAATAATAAACATACACTCATACTGTGCTACTCATACGCTGAGTTGGCGAGGGCCGGTATCGAACTAGGTACCTTGTGGTTTCTAGCCGAACGTTCTACCGACTGAGTCAACCAACCAACCAACCAGCCAACTGAATTCGGCATAAGATGAAATGCAAAAATGTAAATCCTGATTATCTGGTGTCACTTATCTGCCAAATTCTCATTTCTTATGAGTGTAATCACCTCAGGTAAATAATGGACGATTCTGTTTTTATAAAGAAATAAGGGAAGAAAAAAAGGACAAGCTACACAGAAAATGTAGTAGAAAGAAAGAAAGGAGGGGAAAGATAGAGAGGGTGAGCGCGCAGAAGTGACAACGCTAATCTGTTTCAATTGAACATAATGAAAAGATTGAAAGAAAGAAGAAAAGAGTGAGAGAGAGTTAAATCAAGATTATTATAAAAGTCGTTGGGGTGGCCTAAAGTCAGTATCAGCCAATCAGCGGGGGAGTCTGTACCCTTTTCACAGGCGCTAGACGAAGGAGGTCTTTTTGCATCTGAGGTAGAGCACCATAAGACGTAAACATAGCGAAGATCGAACAGAATGTCAATCGTCTGGCGAAGAAGCAGCTCAGTAACCAGAGGAAACCGTTTCTATTCTCATCTCCGGTCAAAATCGATAGCCGAAAGGAATCGATCAAAAATAAATTGTGCAGCTAAATTTACTGACCTGATTGAAAATAAGTTCCAGATCGAAATTGGCGGACTCTAATGCTGACACCCACTTGAAACCAGGGAGTGGGGTCAAAGTTGAGGTACTGGACATGTATGCAGAAAAGTAGGTACCACCAAAATAGGTCACATGACCAGTTTATGCCATATTGAAGGATAAAAACGTAAATATTTTTTAACTTTTTAAAAAAATCTCGCAAAAAAGAAATAACAAACATAAAGAGTTGTCACAAAGAAAAACAGTTAATCCAAAGATCAAATTATCCGATTGGGTGAAGGAATAGCTGCCTACAGTCTATGAGGAAAAAGATAAGTTCACAGAACGTAAAGACGAAAGGGAAAGCACATGTACTTTTAACCTTATTTATTCACATATAAACTCAACAACAGTCAATATAACAAAGTACTTAGGGGCAGTACTTACAGTTCATATATCTCCCTCGTTGAGGGGGGGTGTCAGGTTGAGTCTTCAGTTGTTACTCCCTCACTGAAGGGAAAGTTCCTTCAGTCACAAGAGACTGAGACAAGAGCTCGTTTCTACGAGGCTCACACATTGGGTTCTTCACCCAACCTGACAAGGGGCGTTACCCTTTCTACTTCCTGTACCCAAGGGCACAGGAGAGTTCTAGTCCCTACAAAGATTACTCACCGTTATCTTGAAAAATAAGTAAAATAGTCCGGTTTTTACGACACTGTCAATTTCTTCGTTGATATTTTTTTAGTTGAATTCTGTCTCCATGGTTCTTTTTATAATCTTATTATAATGGAGATTGTGGGTTTGTCTGTCTGTAACCGAAACTATATTACTATACAAGTCACAATTCCTTTAGTCATTTACATCATATTCTCCATGATTTTATTTTTATTTAAACCTCAATTATTAATAAAATTGTTTTACATTACTTACACTGTTGACCATATCTACATAATAATAACATGCAATTGTATTTATATATACAACAAAATAGAGGTTCACAGCGTGAATGGGAAGGCTAATTTGCATATTTATATTAAAAATTTGATTTTAATAAATATATACTTAGTATTATTGATTTCTAATTGTTTGGTTTTATCTTGTTGAATATGAGCAAAAATCTCTCCAATAAATCTTAAAAGAAATCCCTTAAGAAGAAATAACTATAATATTATTCTTTACTTCCTATTTTAACTAAACAGTTTAGTTAGGAAAATTCACCAATGAAAGACGGGAGTAACGGAAAATGATGGAAGAGTTAGTTTCAAAGTTGTTCTATTTTTCAATCATACCCCCTCTGTTCAAAATTTTTATCTACAATCTTATTCAGTTTCATTAGCCTTTCTAATTTAATATGATATTTTATTATAAAATTTAACTAAAATACTTGCACCCGGAGGGTGCATATATTTGCTAGTTCATATAAATTATCATTCTGATAACTCCATTGTAATCTATTAGATTTTCATATACCACAGTTGAGTGTGCTGTATATCTTTAACAAATCATAAAATTACTTGATTTAAGTTAAACGCTAATAGAAACATCGTGCCATGCATTTAAAAAATTTCAAATAGTTTATTATAAATTATTTTAATTCATTATCTAGATATATAGATTAATTGTTTATATTATATTTACATCTTATTATAATGGAGATTCGGTGTCTGTCAGTCTGTAACTGAAACTACGCCACTACTTGCGTCAATACCCCCAGGAATTGCGTAAATTTATCAATGAGTATTTGATTTATATTCAAAATCATTAATACATAAAACAAATCTTATTTATTACCAATGTCGCTATGAAAATCTGAGTTAGACTTGCCTCAAAACAACCCATGTTATTGGTGCATTTAAAATTCTGCAAAGTATCTTATATATCACTTAAAAATAAAGGTTTAAAGAAATATGGTATGATTAATTTGCATGCTGGTTTTAACAAGACCGGATTTAATAAATGGCGGACCTGAACTTTCAGAAATGTTTGTTTTTAATTTGTTTTTCTTTCAATGGATTATTATCGATTGCACACCAATCTATCAGACTCTGAAAAAAAAATTCAAAAAAGTTATTTATTTTTCGAGTTTTCAGGGGTGCTCAGTACCCCGTATAAGTTTATAGTAAATCGATCCCCCATATCGGAACCGCTCGAAAGGAAACTGACGCAAAGGTGTCAAAGTTAGGGTGGCCCAGAAAAAACAGAACCCAAATTATTTATTATCGAGCGGTTCCGATATGGGGGAACGATTTACTATAAAACTTACACGGGGTACTGAACACCCCTGAAAACTCGAAAAATAAATAACTTTTTTTAATTTTTTTTTTTTTTTTTACAATCGGATAGATTGGTGTGCAATCGATAATAATCCGTTGAAAAAAAAAATGATTAAAAACAAAAATTTTAGATGGAAGGGTTCTGAAAGTTCAGGTCCGCCTAATAAATAATTGTTTGGTGTTATTGATCTCTAATATTATTGTTTTATTCTCCATCGTAATAAAATCAATTCTATGAATGATTTTATACAGAAACCAATTAAAATATGTTTGAAATAAGTGTAATCTTTTTATATATGTTCTTATTTAATTTCTTTAGTCTTTCTAATATATTTCATTACATTAAAACTTACTTATGACCGGAAAACACACATTCTTGCTAGTTGGCACCTCCTCGTCAAACAAGGAACGAAAAGAAGTGAAAAAGAGAGAAAAAAGCCGTCGCAGAAAAAAGAGCTAAAAGGAAGGAGAGACGACAGTATCTCCAGCAAGTATCACCGTTTGTTTGCAGTCACTGCACCAGAGATTGCCATTCAAAAAGTGGCCTGTTCAGATTTTAAAAAGTGGACACTACGCCATCGTCTTTAGTGGACGGACGGATGCCAACAGCAACAATCTTTTTATATGCATTCTTATTTAATTTCTTTAGTCTTTCTAATCTAATATATTCTATTACATTCAAACTGGAGGCCACATACTCTTACTAGTCTAGATAATAAATGTTAAGTTTAAGTAATAAGTACCATGTAAGTAAGTTAAGTCGGTATCAGCCAGTCAGCGAGGGAGTCTATCCCTTTTCAATAGCGCTAGACCAAGGAGATTGTTTTAGCAACTGAGATGGAGCGCTACACCTACCATCAGCTCCTTACTTTACCGCACATATCCCTGTGCTACTCATACGCTGAGTTGTCGAGGACCGGTATCGAACTAGGAACCTCGTGGTTTCTAGCCGAACGCTCTACCGACTGAGCTAACCCGGCCCCTTTTCACAATATCACAATTTTTCATTAAGCTGGTCATATCAGGCCCTAGCACCTATATGATTGTCCCAACCCTATTGCCCTTATGCCAACCCCCAACCCTTTTTATCATATACGTGATAGAAAGCTGTGACTGAGGATCTTAATGTACTTGGTATGATGTTAAACTCTATTTAATTGTGAAGTTCCAATTCTGGAGCTCTGGGGAATGTGGAGTACCCCTTGATTACTCGCAGGTGCATTCTTAACTGGAGTGGTAGTACCTGCTAAGGTACTATCTATGGATTAAACAGAATGCGTTTATAAAACAACTGAGTGCCCATTTCTCTGAATGTTTAAGATGAGGCTTGAAGATTAGTATTATCTGCGTTATTCGGACTATTGTCCTCATCTTCATTGTTATTTGTACAACGTTTCGGTTGATTTGCCCTCCGGCCTTCTTCAGATATTTCTTGTCGGGCTCGGGAACCTTCAAAGTTCCGTGATGGCTCCCGATTACGACAAGAAAGTTCCCGAGTTCGAAAAGAAAGTTCCCGAGTCCGAGAAGGTTCCTGAGTCCGAGAAGGTTCCCGAGTCCGACAAGAAATACCTGAAGAAGGCTGAAGGGCATATCGGCCGAAACGTTGTACAAATAACAATGAAGATGGGGACAATAGTCCGAATAACGCAGATAATACTAACTGAGGGCCCATTAAGAGTGAATTTATTTCATAATGTTGTCGGCATTAAATGACCCACCGAGGTTGATATGCCGTAAAACAAAAGGGAACCCCACTCTCTGTTTGGACGCAGGTCAGTGCCATTTTATTTTCAGTTATCTCCCAGATTGGATTGAAGAAAGAAAAGTCTGCCGGTAATGTTGGCATTATTTCCGACTTTGGTCGAATCTCGGTGCCAAAATACGCCGGACTATTTTAAGACATTCTTCAAATCGAATTACTGGATTTAATTCCAATAGAATTTCGTCAAAGACATTTGAAATGTTATCTCCAATTTACAATGCTTTAAGAACTGATAAAAACATTGACTGCAAAACACACGCTAACGTTTAATTACGTATGTATATATGTTATGGAGGCGCGTGGTCAAATGGTTAGAGTCAAAGGAAAGTGCGTGTGTGTATATATATTTACCAACCCCTCTGCAGGAGCAGGATACGACACAATGTCAATTTCTTAAGCGGAGTTCACCAGGTTTGAATTCAGAGTGTTCCTTCTCCTAGACTGGTTACCTAGCCATGGTTAAAGAACCCAGTCTGCCCTGTTATTTACCCATAGCTGGAGGGAGAGTAGGATTCATACCTTTCCCAAGGGTATTAGCTCTAAGTGAAATGCAATTACCACATCCGGGATTTGAACTCGGGGCGACGAGTCCATTTCCCTTGACTTTAACCATTACACCAAGCGCTTCCTAGTGCGTGTGTGTATATGTTTATTGTTATTTTTGTTTTGTTTTATTTATTTTTATTTATTTATTTATTTATTATGCTAAATGTCATCTTACTGTCTTTATTATCTATAGCTGTTTGCAAAGGCGATTCTTGGGTATGGGGAAATATTAAGGAAGCTGGATCTACAATTAACATTTCGTGTGTTGCTTATGGCTCAAGCTTCGAATATTTGTCTTAATCTTTTGGTTGTGGATGTAAGAGGGGGAAGTAGTATTAGTATTTTGTATCATAAGTGTGTGTGTATGTTTATTATTATTATTATTATTATTATTATTATTATTATTATTATTATTTACTCCTTTTGAGTTTTCACACCAGTGTTAGCTGATGGTCTTTCACTGGAGTCTGAGTGACAGCAAGTCCCCTCAGGTCTTCAGGACTCTTCTGAGTATTCTGGCAGATTGCAGCAGTGCAGTGTTCTGAATGGTTTCAATCCTTCCTCTGATATCCAAACTTTCCAAGCCCTTTTCCAATCCTTTTGGGACTGTTCCAAGTGCACCAACCACAATTGGTATCACTTTCACGTTCCATAACTTTTTCAGTTCTCTGGCGAGGTCCAGATATTTGTCCATTTTTTCATTTTCCTTTAGCTTCACCCTGTGATCTGCTGGAACTGCAAAATCCACCAGTTGGCAAGTTCTTTCTTTTTGTTTATCAACACTAGGTCTGCTATTCTTGCTGGGATAAGGTGATCCGTTTTTATTCCCAGAGAATTTTATGCGTTTCATTCTCAAGAACAGATTCTGGTTTATGCATATACCATTTTGTTGTGTGGTCAAAATTTAATTTTTTGCATAATTAATAATTAGTTAAATTATAATTATAATTATTATTATTATTATTATTATTTATTATTATTATTATTATTATTATTTACTCCTTTTGAGTTTTCACATCAGCGTTAGCTGATGGGCTTTCACTGGAGTTTGGTGGAACTAGGAACCTTGTGGTTTCTAGCCGAACGCTCTACCGACTGAGCCATACTATTATTCATGAATTTGGTTGAAATTCTATCTATCTGTAAATAAATATTTCTATTCTAGTTCTATGTTGCTTAATAAATTTGAATTTTGCCTAAAAGTTGTTGTTTTACTAGTCAGTCCCGGGACTTATTGAGTGATGTGTTAAGCTAGGCTGTGTTACACAACAGAAATTAACGTTGTTTAAAGTCTATAAAAATAAATTGTACAATTCTTGAAAAATGGCTGGAGACATTGCCAAAAGGGCGGGAAAACCGGATTTCTGCATTTTCTCAATCCAACTTTTTTTTACATTCTCTTGTAAACAGAAAAACATTGTTTTTTTTATTCATACTCTCTTTCTTGTTTGTTCTCTTTAAGCACATGGGTGTGCGCATATACAAACACACACACATATATATACATACATACACAAATATAGCCACATTCTTACGCATGCGCATACACATCATACACGCTAGCACATTAAGACACACAAAACAACATTTTTTTTGGCTTATTTCGGTTTTATTTTTGTTTGCTCGTTCCTAGAGGAAACCAAGAAATCAGATATAAAGAAAAAAATCAAAACGGTAAGAGACAAGACGAAAGGAGGGAAGAAAAAAAAAGAAAGAAGGAAGAATCGAAAGAAAGAAAGACGATCAGAAAGAATGAAAAAAAAATGAATGAAAGAATAAAAAAAGGATGAAAGAAAAAATGCTATGTCTTTTAAGTAAGATAAAAAATTAAATCAATAAAAGAAAGAAAGAACAAAAGAATGAACGAAAGAATGAAAGAAAGAAAAAAAGAAAGAAAGAATGAATGAAGGAAGGAATGAAGAAAGAAAGAGAGAATAAATGAAAAATAAGAAAGCATGAAAAAGAAGTGGGTACAATAAGGGTAAAATTGAAGAAAGAGAGATTGAAAGAAAGAAAGAAGAAAGAATGAATGAATGAATGAATGAAAGAAAGAGAGAATGAATGAAAATAAGAAAGCATGAAAAGAAGTGGTACAATAGAGGGTAAAATTAAGAAAGAAAGAGAATTGAAAGAAAGAAAGAAAGAAAAAGAATGAATGAAAGAATAAAAAATGAAAAAATAAAAGAAAGAATGAAAGAAAGAATAAAGAAGAAAAAAAGAGAATACTAAGTCTTTTAAGAAAAATAATAAAGAATGAAAAGAGGTTGTACAAAGAAAGGATAAAACTGAAGAAAGAAAGAAAGAAAGAAGAAAACAATAATAGAAAGAAAGAAATAAATAAGACAGAAAAATGTAAAAGAAGAAAGAAAGAAAGAAAAAGAAGAAAGAATAAAGAAAGAAAGAAGAAAGAGAAAGAAAGAACAAAAGAAAAAAGAAAGAAAAATAAATAAAAGAAAAAATGTAAAAGAATGAAAGAAAGAAAGAAAAAAGAAGAAATAATAAAAGAAAGAAAGAAAGAAAGAAAAAGAAAAAAAAGAACAAAAGAAGAAAGAAAAAAATAATAAAAGACAGAAAAATGTAAAAGAATGAAAGAAAGAAGAAAAGAAGAAAGAATGAAAAAAAAAAAACAAAAAAAAAAGAAAAGAAAAGAAAGAAAGACAAAAAAAGTATGAAGAATGAAAGAAAGAAGAAAAAGAAGAAATAATGAAGAAGAAAGAAAGAATGAAAGAAAGACAAAAGAAAGAAAGAAAGAAAAGCAAGAAAAAGAAAGAAGAAGAAAAGAGAAAGAATGAAAAAAAAGAAAGAAAGAAAGAAGAAAGAAGAAAAGAAGAAAGAAAGAAAAAAGAATAAAAAAGAAAGAAAGTGAAAGAAAATAAAGGAGTAAGAGGAAGAATGTCTATTGTGCACTTGCAATAATTGATGACGTCACAAAAGAACGAGAAACGACCAGAAATCAACTGTGGGTAAAGGGTTAGTGGGGTGGGGGATCTAGTCAGTGTCTTTTCTTTTCATCTTTAATATTCACGGTCCCTTAATTGCAACCCTTGCACAACATGGACTCTTTCTTTCGAAAGAAACGCAAAGAAACACAACAAAGAAACAAAACAAAATAAAAACAAAACAAAACAAAAAGGAAAAGATGTTGTTAACGTTTGTTACTATGACAATCCACTCAATAAATGGTCGGTTGGATGGACGGGGCGGTAATCTACCGACGTTACCATAACAACCATTACCATACGTACTATATATATATATAATATATATATATATATATATATATATATATATATGTGTGTGTGTGTGTGTGTGTTTATATGTATATATATATATATATATATATATATAGTATGAACGAAAAGTAATAAGACAAACAGAAATATTTCTTATATATATATATGTATATATACTAGCAAATATATGCACCCTCCGGGTGCAAGTATTAATGTCATAATATATTACATTAAATTAGAAAGTCTAAAGAAACTAAATAAGAATGGAGATAAAATGATTTGAAACAGAGAGGGGTATAATCGAAAAATATAACAGCTGTAGCTTCCACTCCCATCGCCCCCAACTTTCATTGCTAAACTTTTCTAATTTAACTATTTAGTTAAATTAGGAAGTAAAGAATAAAATTACAGTTATTTCTTTTTGTTAATTAATTTCTTTTAAGATTTATCTCCAAGATTTTTACTCATATTCATTAAGATAAAATCAAATAATTAGAAATCAACAATACTAAGCACATATTTATTAAAATCAAATTTTAAATATCAATATGCAAATTAGCCTTCCCGTTCACACAGTAAACCGCTTTTGTTGTACATATAAATACAATTGCATGTTATTTGTACGTAGATATGGCCAGCAGTATTAATAATGAAAAACAATTTTATTAATAATTGAGGCTTAAATAAAAATGATTCATCGAGAATGTGATGTATGATAACTAAATGGATAGTGACTGGAGTAGTGATATAGTTTCGGTTACAGACAAACAAACACATAATCTCCATTATAATAAGATATATATATATATAGTTGAGAATAAATAACATATAAGAAATATTCCTATTTGTCTTATTACTTTTTGTTCATATATATATATATATATATATATATATATATATATATATATATATATAGAGAGAGAGAGAGAGAGAGAGAGAGAGAGAGAGAGAGAGAGGCGCGTGGGCTAGTGGTTAGAGTCATGGAAAATGGAGTCGTCGATTCGAGTTCAATTCCTAGACGAAGCTGTTTGTATTTCACATAGCGCTAATACCCTTGGGAAAGGTATGAATCCATATATTCTCCCTCCAGTTATGGGTTAAATAGTAGGGCAGACTGGACCCTTCAGCCTTGGGCAGGTAACCAGTCTAGGAGAGGGATAACTCTGAATTCAAAATTCCCTCCAGCTATGGGTTAAATAGTAGGGCAGATTGGGCCCTTCAGCCTTGGGTAGGTAACCAGTCAAGGAGAGGGATAACTCTGAATTCAAAGTTCCCTCCAGCTATGGGTTAAATAGTAGGGCAGACTGGGCCCTTCAGCCTTGGGTAGGTAACCAGTCTTGGAGAGGGATAACTCTGAATTCAAAGTTCCTGAGGTCGGTCGTTGATTGGGTTTGTGGCAACCCTTGATGCACCAATACTTTCCTATTGACTGTGCCAAAAAGTGTGGATGGTCCAACACAAGTCTTCACCACTATAAACAAATCACTGTGTGGGTGTTCATTGTGGGTACATATATATATATATATATATATATATATATATATATACATGCCTGTTCATATATAAATGTTAATAAGTATTGTAAACAAAAAGGGAAAACTTTCTGGCTTCTTGTTTAGAGTACATCTTCTCTGAAGTGTCAGGGAGATATGAAAAAAATTATAGTTTTTCTTTAAAAAAAAAAAAGAAAAAGAAAAGTATGAGTATTATAAATACTTATATATGACCCCGAATAATAAATATATATTATAGTATCTTATGTCCGTGAATATACGAGAGTAAGTCCAAAAGTAAAGCCATTTTGTTTAGGACAGGTATAATTACCAACACGGGAATATGTATCATACATCGAAAGGAAGTTGTTCCTCTGTGGATCACATTCCTCAATAGCAATGTTCCACCTTTGAACGAGGGTGAATCATAAAGTAATGCCATTTTGTTTAGGACAGGTATAATTACTAACACAGGAACATGTATCATATATCAAAATGAAGCTGGTCCTCTGTGGATCACATCCCTACTTCTCCACATAGTCACCGTTTCACTCTATAGCAATGTTCCACCTTCGAATAAAAGCAGGTATCTCTGCCCCCCAAAAAGTAATGCCATTTTGTTTAGGGTGGGTCCAATTACCAACACAGGAATATGTATCATACATCAAAATGAAGCTGGTCCTCTGTGGATCCCATCCCTACTTCTCCACATAGTCACCGTTTTTCTCAATTCCATCTTCGAATGAGAACATATTTCCCGGACCCGTAGAATTCTGTTTGGTCAAATGGTTGTTTGTTGTTTGGGGGTAAACTTTGGAAAAATCAATTCTTAACCTACTTTTTAGAAAAAAAAAATCTTTTAAGACGATTTGTTGATTTGTGATTAAAACCTTCATCTGTTTTGTGCATATTTGATTTTTTTTAAATATCTCCCCTTTTGAATGATAATGAATAGAAAATGATTAGACTATTGGAAACAAAGAAGATGAATAAAAAATAGTTGGTTAAACTTGCAAATCATCGTCAAAATTAAAACGGAAATTTATTTGGTAGTGATTCATGACAGTTTAACTAAAGTAATGTTGTCGGGGCGGCCTAATGTCGGTATCAGCCAACTCAGTGTATGAGTAGCACAGGGATCTGTGCGGTAAAGTGAGGACCTGATGGTAGGTGTGGCGCTCCACCTCAGATGCAAAAACAATCTCCTTTGTCTAGCGCTTGGGAAAAGGGGATAGACTGATACCGACTTTAGGCCACGCCGACGACTTTACTTACTTATATATATATATATATATATATATATATATATATATATATATATATAATCCAAAAGTCCAGAGAAGAAATCTTCCTTACGACACAAGAGTTTTATTTAAAAAATGCTCAATCTCTAAGTCTTTTGTTATTTCTTTACTTATATATATATATATATATATATATATATTATATATATATATATATTATAAAAAGAAGGTCTGCAAAATGTATTATGTTTTCAGAAAAAAAATGTTATTCTTTTTATCTTACATATGCGACACGTGTTTCTGATCTGTTGTATTCTTCAGGTATTGAGTTATTATTTTAGCAGAATATGTCCGATATTTGATAGGTTGTGTGTGTTTTTTATTATAATTTTATAATATTATATATATATATATTATATATATATATATATATATAATTTAATATACCAAACTTATTGGTAAATCCTTTCGGTGAGAAAAAAACCAGTAAATAGTTTGATTGTAAAAATATACTACCAAATATCAACCGGGGAGAGAAAAAATGTTGGAAAAAAGAAAAGACCAAGATAATCGTGCCAACAAAAAATAATCTATTGGTACAATATTTTGGCCAAAAGAAAAAACAATTTATATATATATATATATATATATATATATATATATATATATATATATATATATATATATATATAAGATATATATATTCATACAAAACCACCAGGAAACTAAAGCTAATAAGTAAAAAGTGCTCAATACCTAAGTAGAGCAAATAATAAAGATAAATCTAATGAGTCAGGCGAACCTTTGATTTTTCTCGATTTGTTTAGCCTTACATGTGAACAGGTATGCCCGCCTAATTAATTAATTATTAATTAATTAACTTTCAAAATTAGGTACGACTTCAATTAAGCACATATTCTCCCAAGAATTGTCGGCTAAAAAATCCATATCAGAAACACATCGTTTGTGTATTTACTTCTCATACTGTCGTGTAGAAAAAGTCACTATAAGAGGAATAGAAACCTACTTCTAAACAAAACGAAAAATCTAAGAAGGTCGGGTTGGTGTAGGGGTTACGGTCCTCGCCTGTCAGCTTGACAGTCGGGGTTCGAATCACGCACAAGGCGGTCTTCCTATCTATAGCTCTGCTGATGAGGCCTAATAGGCCGAAATGTACATACACAGATTGATTTTTCTCGATTTGATTAGCCTTACATTTGAACAGGTATGCCCGCCTAATTAATTAATTAATTAACTTTCAAAAATTAGGTACGACTTCAGTTAAGCACATATTCTCCCAAAAATTGTCGGCTAAAATAGCCATATCAAAAACACATCGTTTGTGTATTTACTTCTCATATATATATATATATATATATATTATATATATATATATATTAAGAAATTTGAAAAAACAAATGTTCCGAAAATAGGGTGAATTTATTTATCAATGTTTAAACATTTCGGTTTCTTTAAGGGCTTCTGTTTCCAATGTATTGAGTGCGGTGTTAGAAATGTTTACGACCAGGTCATTTCCAGCTGCTGTTATTCCGAAGAACAAATCTTTGAAAAAGCCAGAATACTTGGACGTAACATACGATTGAAAAATTGCATGTCCCATTGCACGCGTGTATTTTGTGGAAATCGTGTATTTTGTGGCAATCGTGTATTTTGTGGAAATCGTGTATTTTGTGGCAATCGTGTATTTTGTGGAAATCGTGTATTTTTGTGGCAATCGTGTATTTTGTGGCAATCGTGTTTGTGGAAATCGTGTATTTTGTGGCAATCGTGTATTTTGTGGAAATCGTGTATTTTGCCACAAAATACACGCGTGCAGTCGGCTGTAATTAATCAATATCTTGATTAATTCGGTGGATTTAACCCTGAATATCCTTATGGTGAAACACGAGTAGGTTATTCCTGTGTCTAATGTTATAATAATATATATATATATATATATGTGTGTGTGTGTGTGTGTGTGTGTGTGTGTGTGTGTGTGAGTAAAATAGGGAATTAAATCCAACATTATGTAGAAAAATATAAATATTTCCCTTCTAGTATCACTCGTTGAAAAGAAATTGACATCAACAAAATTATGTAAGAATTCATTTTCATATTATCAATCAAAGTCTGAAGAAGATACCAGAAGATCTGAAACACGTGTTGCATATGTAAGATAAAAAGAATAAAACATTTTTTTCTGAAAACATAATACATTTTGCGGACCTTCTTTTTTATAAAATATATATATATATATATATATATATATATATATATATATACCAATTATATATTATATATACTAGCAAATATATGCACCCTCCGGGTGCAAGTATTTAAGTTTTAATGTAATAAAATATCGTATTAAATTAGAAAGGCTAATGAAACTAAATAAGAATGCAGATAAAAAGAGGGAGTATAATCGAAAAATAGAACAACTGAAACTTACTCTTCCATCACTCTCGTCTTCCATTGTTATTTTTTCTAATTTAAGTATTTAGTTAAAATAGGAAGTAAAGAATAAAATGACAGTTATGTTTTCTTGTTAATGGATTTCATTTAAGATTCATTGAAGAGATTTTTGCTCATATTCATTAAAATAAAACCAAACAGTTAGAAATCAATAATACTAAGCACATATTTATTAAAATCACATTTTTAATATCAATATGCAAATTAGCCTTCCCGTTCACACTGTAAACCGCTATTTTGTTGTATATATAAATACAATTGCATGTGGTTAGTATGTAGATATGGTCAACAGTGGCTTCGGCCTCTGGACCATTGATATAATTAACGGCGTCGATCCCAGGGGGCCATCCCCCCAGACAACACCTGCCCCCTTGAATTAAAGGGGCAGGGCTGGGTTTATTGCCCAGTGCCTGAGGCGCCCCCTTGAGGGGGAATGCCGACGGGATCGACGCAATTTTTCACCTGCCACCCCATGAGCTTCGGCTTGTGGGTGGTCCCACATAAATAGGGCCTTCGTGCCTGACCCGTACAAGTGGGGTACGTGGAAAATATCATGTAGATATGGTTAACAGTATTAATAATGTAAAACAATTTTATTAATAATTGAGGTTTAAATAAAAATAAAATCATTGAGAATGTTATATCAATAACTAAGGGAATTGTGACTTGAGTAGTGATATAGTTTCGGTTACAGACAGAAAAACACACAATCTCCATTATAATAAAGAGATAACACCAATGTATATATATATGATATTTACACATAAGAATTGACTCATTACATAAGCCGACAAAGAAATATAAGTAGACTAAATAACAACATATATATATATATATAATATATATATATATACATATATACATAATATATATAATATATATATATATATATATATATATAGTCTGGCTACTACTCACGCCAAAGAGTTGAAAGTGACGTCAATTGATCCGGCTTCCTGTGTGTTGGCTCCATTGTGTTTCCCTCTGCCATGGCAGGTGCTTGTCGACCGGTCGTGGAGGAATGGTGTTCCGTTTCTCTACGCACAAGGCAGCCAGCCCGGGCGAATGGAGGAGGTGGGTGCCGCCTCTACAACAAAGAAAGATAGAAATCAAAGGACGATTGAGAAAAGATTTATAAATATTGAAATACACGCCACTCTTTGAATCAAACAATTTTCCCGCACTTTTTGTTTGTTTGTTTTTGTATTTTACCTACAGCGCTATCTACCTGGCTAGTGAAGAGAGAGAGAGAGAGACAGAGACAGAGAGACAGAGAGACAGAGACAGAGACAGAGACAGAGAGACAGGCTTTTTAAAATGTTAATTGCCCGGATGGTTGCCCAGGTAGTTGGTTGGTTGGTTGGTTTGAGAGATTTTAAACCGATTGTTTTTACCTACAGCACTATTTACCTGGCTAGTGAAGAGAGAGAGTGAGAGAGAGAGAGTGAGAGAGAGAAAGAGAGAGAAGGCGTGTGTGTGAGAAAGAAATAGACTTTTTTAAAGCACTATCTACCTGGCTAGTGGAGAAAGTGAGAGAGAGAGAGAGAGAGAGAGAGAGATGGAGAGAGAGAGAGAAAAGAGAGAGAGAAAAAAACGAGAGAGAGAGAGCGTGTTTGTGAGAAAGAAATAGAGACTTTTTTAAAGCACTATCTACCTGGCTAGTGGAGAGAGAGAGAGAGGGAAAGAGAGAGAGATGGAGAGAGAGGAAAAGAGAGAGAGAAAAAACGAGAGAGAGAGCGTGTGTGTGAGAAAGAAATAGAGACTTTTTTAAAAGTACTATCTACCTGGTTAGTGGAGAGAGAGAGAGAAAGAGAGAGAGAGAGAAAGAAGAGAGAGAGAGAGAGAGAGAGAGAGAGAGAGAGAGGGGCGTGTGTGTGAAAAAGAAAGAGGCTTTTTAAAAGCACTATCTACCTGGCTAGTGAAGACAGAGACAGAGAGAGACAGAGACAGAGAGAGACAGAGACAGAGAGAGAGAGAGAGAGAGAGAGAGAGAGAGAGAGAGAGAGAGAAAGCTAGAGAGAGAGAAAGTGTGTGTGAAAGAGAGAGTTCTTCACGTTGTCTCTACAATAAATAAATGAAACTTTCAAAAATAAAATTAATTTTAATACTAACCGAATTCCAAAATTTGAATTATTGCAATTGTTTTCGTCGATTTTAATATGATTTTTTTTGCGACTAATTGTTTTGTACAAAAACAATCTTTTATAACATCTCTTTTAATAATGAAGATTCGCTTCCGGTTTTTGTCTGTAACAAAAACTACGTCTCGGCTTACGTTATATTAACCAAAATCGTCATAATTTGAATATGCAATATTAGTTACAATATCAATATTTTAAGAATTAATGTATTGATAAAATTCACAATGATTTTAAACAGATAAACACTTCATACTTAGTTACAATATCAATATTTTAAGAGCCAATATCTATTAGTAATGGAGATTCGCTTCCGGTTTTTGTCTGTAACAAAAACTACGTCACTGCTTACGTCACATTACCCAAAATCGTCATAACATAGAATAATTACACTCAAAATTTGAACATGCAACATTAGACAGTCCTCATTGTTTTTTAAAACAAGTTTTAATAAATACATGACTGGTATTATATATCTATATATAGTTTGTTTTATTTTAATACATATTTAAAGTTTACATTTTAAATTGTTTTATTTTTTAATCCTTTAATGAATTTGATGATTTTACTTACTTAGGGTACAAACTCGCTGACATTGCATTTTTTACTCCCACCCCTCAGGCAATATGTTTCAAAAATCAAATTTTCACATCGCCCGAAGGGTGTTTTTTATTTTGTACTAGTGGAAATAAATTTGGAAATATTCGAAATTAATTGCAAATCTAGCTAAAGTCACCAGTCCGCCCTGTCGGTGGGGCGTTAGAATGCATCGACTGCACCTCTGCACAGGGGTAAGACTCCCCCAATGGGACCACCTGTTGGCCGTGGGTGGTGACCCGTGATGCTTAAGGATAGAGCCCAGGTGGATGAGCAGTTCATGACTTGCAATACTCCACTTTGGCCCTATCTTGGGCTAGACGGGCGGTCGGAGAGGCCCCCTCCGATCAATCGGCTGGTCACGTCAAGCCCTAGCACCTATATGATTTTCCCAACCCTATTGCTCTCATGGCAAGCCCCAACCCCTTTTTATCATATGGATGCTAGAAGGCGGTGGCTGCGGGTCTACATGTCCTGTGAATGACGTTAAACTCTATCTGATGGTGAGGTTCCAGTTCTGGAGGTTTGGGGAATGTGGAGCAACCCCTTCATCACCATTGCTCCCTGGTCCACTCTGGCCCGGAGTGGTAGTACCTGTTAGGGTCCCATCTATGGGTTAAATAGAAAAATGTATTTATAAAAAAATTGTATTATCCATTAAGAATTGATTTATTTCAAAACTTTATCGGCATTAAATGACCCACTGAGGTTGATATGCCGTAAAACAAAACAAACAAAATCAAATGTTGGGTGTATATAGCATAAGAATATTGTGACGTAATCTGTGACTAGAGCTATGACGTAGTTTTTGTTACAGATAGAAATATAGACAATCTCCATTATTAATAGATATTATTGAATGCTTAAATATGAATGCAATACTGAAATGAAGCGATCAATTTTGAGTTCTCGTATAGATTTTTGCTGTCTATCACATACGCAGCGGTATGCCTCGCAAAAAGAAATCTCCGACAATAGACGATCCGCAGGAGATAACTTAATTGGCACTTGATGGAGCTACCCAGGTAAATAATTTGCAAGTAAAAAATATACAAATAATTGCCTGGGGAGAAAAGAAAAAGGAAAGACCAAGAGAGTCGCACCAACCGAAAATAATTGAATAATCACTTGGTCAAAAGAAAATATATATACCGCTAGGTTTGTCAAAGTTAAGAATCTAAAAAGTGCTCGATGCCTAAGTAGAGTGAAATAGTAATATTAATCGTAATGTGTTACCGCCCTGTCGGCTGGGGCGTTAGAATGCACCGACTGCACCTCTGCAGAGGAGTAAGTCTCCCCCAATGGGGCCACCTGTTGGCCGTGGGTGGCGACCCGTGATGCTTAAGGATAGAGCCCAGGTGGATGAGCAATTTATGACATGCAATACTCCACTTTGGCTCTATCTTGGGCTAGACGTGCGGTCGGAGAGGCCCCCTCCGATCAATCGGCTGGTCACGTCAAGCCCTAGCACCTATATGATTTTCCAAACCCTATTGCCCTTATGGCAAGCCCAAACCCCTTTTTATCATATGGATTCTAGAAGGCGGTGGCTGCGGGTCTACATGTCCTGGGAATTACGTTAAACTCTATCTGATGGTGAGGTTCCAGTTTTGGAGGTTTGGGGAATGTGGAGCACCCCATTCATCACCATTGCTGCCTGGTCCACTCTGATCCGGAGTGGTAGTACCTGTTAGGGTCCCATCTATGGGTTAAATAGAAAAATGTATTTATAAAAAAATCGTATTATCCATTAAGAATTGATTTATTTCAAAACTTTATCGGCATTAAATGACCCACTGAGGTTGATATGCCGTAAAACAAAACAAACAAACAAACAAACAAACTAATGTGTTAGGTACTACCAACTAACAGTTTCACTTATTAGCTCATCAGGGCAAGTATATCTATCTATCTATCTATTTTTATACTAAAGCTGAGATAATCACCTTGTATTTCCTAAGGGCTTTTTTCCTGTTTAGTTTAATGACACAAAATTTATACTAAAATATACCTTGTTTTTAGGGTTTCGTTATGTTTGCAAAAATTCCATTTTAATTGGTTCTAATTAGTTGTACTTAGAAATTAAGTTAAAAATTGACCGGTCACTCTCTCACATTCTGCATATTACTTTCACCCTCTCTATGTATATCTTCATTACCTCCTCCTTATATAAATATTGGTCTCTCTGTGTGAGTAAGAGGGAGAATGAAGGGTTATTGTGTTAAAGACATTTAACTGTGTTAAAATTAATTTGAAGATAGGACTGAGCAGGTAGTGGTGTACTACCGTGGACTCGTAGTGGGATCGCCCTTCCTAGAACACTCCACTCCAATAGGCATAAAAAGGAGATAAAAAGGAGATTCAATATGATGTGTTCAACATGATGTACAATAAACATTGTTCTATTTATGTAAGACATTTAAGACGAAAAAGCCTTAAAGGTAGATCACGGATAAGTAAATGATAACGGAATTAATCGTTTTGTTTTAATTTGTACAAAGGTGTATATACACACGCATATATATATATATATCTTATTATAATGGAGATTGTGTGTTTGTCTGTCTGTAACCGAAAATAAATCACTATTCAAGTCACAATTCCCTTAGTTATTGACGTCACATTTACCATGAATTTATTTTTATTTAAACCTCAATTATTGATAAAATTGTTATACCTTATTAATACTGTTGACCATATCTACGTACTCATAACATGTAATTGTATTTATATATACAACAAAATAGCGGTTTACAGTGTGAACGAAAAGGCTAATTTGCATATTGATATTTAAAATTTGATTTTAATAAATATATGCTGAGTATTATTGATTTCTAATTGTTTGGTTTTCTCTTAACGAATCTGAGTAAAGATCTCGGGGATAAATCTTAAAATAAATCCATAAACAAGACGAAAGAACTGTAATTTTATTAAATACTTCATAATCTAACTAAATAGATAAATTAGGAAAAATGAAAAACGGGAGTGAAAGAAAATGATGGAAGAGTTAAATCTAAAGCTGTTCTATTTTTCGATTATACCCCTCAGTTTATCATTTTCTAAATAGTTAATAATTTGATACTATATTTTATTACATCAAAACCTAAATACTTGCACCCGAAGGGTGCATATATTTGCTAGTATATATATATATATATATATATAT
This sequence comes from Doryteuthis pealeii, assembly GCA_023376005.1. NCBI lineage: Eukaryota > Metazoa > Mollusca > Cephalopoda > Myopsida > Loliginidae > Doryteuthis > Doryteuthis pealeii. The sequence goes on along the minus strand of JALAJA010000153.1, from coordinate 95,905 downwards.
ATATATATATATATATATATATATATATATGTGTGTGTGTGTGATGGACTCACCCGGCGATTTTGACGTTTGAGTGTTCATACAATGAACACGGTGATTTGTTTATAGTGGTGAAGGCTTCCACACTTTTTGGCACAGTCGATAGGAAAGAATTGGTGCCACAAACCCAATCAACGACCGACCTCAGGAATTTACCTACCCAAGGTTGAAAGTACCCAGTCTGCCCTACTATTTAACCCATAGCTGGATGGAAAACATATGGATTCATACCTTTCCCAAGTGTATTAGCGCTATGTGAAATGCCAACAGCTTCGTCTAGGAATTGACCTCGAATCGACGAGTCCATTTTCCACGACTCTAACCATATATATATATATATATATATATATATATATATAGAGAGAGAGAGAGAGAGAGAGACATACAGACAGACAGACAGACAGAAGAGGAGAGAGAGAGATATTACGTCTAAGAACCTGAACCCACAAAAGATTGTTTTAAATTAAACCCCACACACAATTCTATCCACATTAATATTCATAAACGGTTTTTCTCATTGATGTTTTATTCAACTTTATTCTATACAATGTTAGGCACACTAGCAAGATTTTTAAAAAAACGCCCTCCAGCCGATGTAAGAATACATTTTTGAAAAATATTGCCTGAGGATGAGAGTTAGAAATTCAATGTCATTAAATTACATTTTATTCAGTTCAATTCTGTAGAAAAATTAATTCTTTAAAAAATTATTTTCAATAAAATTTATTTAAAAACTGTTTGTAGTTGTACCGTTCCTTATTTCGTTTCTCAGAGATTTAAGGAATTTCATATTTATTAAAACTAAAATACTTGCGCCTGAAGGGAGCTAATGATTTTACTATAGAAGTGCATTGCTAATGATTTTA